>PVLD010004639.1:0-122600 GCA_004027595.1 Dinomys branickii
AAGGAGATTGAAGAGGACTTCAATAAATGGAAAAACATACCATGCTCATGGTTAGGAAGAACTAACATTGTAAAAATGGCCATACTACCAAAACTGTTGTACAGATTCAATGCAATTCCCATCAAACTACCGTTAACATACCTCACAGATCTAGAGAAAATATGCCTCAAATTCATCTGGAACCAGAAGAGACCCATAAAGGCTTACTATTATTTTAAAGTATACATTTCATGAGATTTCGGGTGGAGCTAGGAATGCTCATTTTGCCCTCTTATCCAGGCCTAAAGTTCAAAATATTCGATCTATCCTCCTTGGCCTTTTGCGGGGGGTGAGGGGTTAGGTAGAGGTTATGTCAAACTTAGAAAAATTTTTATCACACCAAAGTTATTCACCCATATTTTCTCTAGTATTTTTGTGTAAGTTTTCATGTATGAATCTTTAGTTCATTTGAAATTTTGTTTGATGTTGTATATAGAGAGATATGTAGATGCTTAAGAAAATAGTTGTTTAAATATTAAGCAGTGATTGATTCGCTGATTTAAAAAATATACTTTGTTAATTCAAGTAACTTCCTGTCTTATTTTCTCATAAGTCCAGTTCCTTTTTTTTTTTTTTTTTTTTTCCTGGTACTAGGAATCAAACTTATGACCTTGTGCCTGCCAGGCAGGCGCTGTGCCACTGAGCTATATCCCTGGCCTGGTTCAGTTCTTTTCGATAATTATTTTTTACTCTTTGTTAGTGAAATGTATATATTTGTATTCTATTTCATAAATTTTAAAATAATTTGGGCAACTTTAAAAAATCTCATTAGAATTTGTGCTTTCTTTCTTTAAAGTTATTTCAGGAACACTGGCATTTTAATGATTGTAAGTCACATTTCAACGTCTGGGATGAATCTAAATTGTTCAGCTAGCTGAAGTAATCGTTTACTTTCACGTGCAGTAAAATTGTCTCAGTAGCCCCAGTCACACCTGACAGAAGTCTCGGTGCACTTCCAAGGCCCTCCGGGATTTCATGGCAGTGGAGGAGTTCAGTGTTTATTTTTCCTTCAGCCAGTCCCATATTCCTGCTTCCATGGAATTCTCCATCTTCGCTTTGGCTCTGAGTCCTGTACATCTGTCCTTTCTCCAGCCCACAGCACCCCCTTGGTTTCCACTTGGGAACCATCTGATCTTTTCACTGGCATGAACTCAAGGCCATGAGCAAGCAAGATGGGCAACATCAGGGTAGAGTTACAAGTTAGCTGTGGAGAGAGAACATCTGGGTCAAAAGTCAGATCCCACACTTCCAAGCTGTGTGCTTGGTCGTTATTTAACAACTCTCTGCCTTACTACCTCTTCGGTAGGAAGGAAAGTTAGAAATAAAGAATTTTTGTGATAATTAAAGGTAAAAAGTAGGTAAAGGGCTTGGCGTGTTGTTTGGGAGGTAGGTGTTCAGGGAATGAGCTGTCAGCGTCACCACCACCACCATCGCCACCACTGTCATCCTCAGAAGTTTGGAGGCTACCAAAATGGGCTTCATAGTAAGGCAGCATAGCAAGTGATTTTAAAGGCAATACTGGGTGTGTTTACTTTTAAAAATCTCTCAATTATCCTTTTACAGGAGGATTATCCTGCCTCTCTAAGCTCCAGCTGTGCCCTTTACTTCGATCTTTTCCTATTTCATCGTTGGTTCATCCAACTCAATCCAATCTCACTATCTTAATTATAGCCTGTTACAACAAGGCCTGGCCTCTATCTTTCCAAAATTAAAATAGCTCGTCAAGTTATCTGGGTAACCAAAACAAGTTTGCACTCCCAAGAAGAGCAAAATCCAGCTTCTTGGTAGATTATAGAAGACTTTTATGGTCAAATTTGTAGCTCAAGAACTCATAATAAAAATCTCGTAATCATTTTCCGTACTCCATAAATTTAATGCAGCATGTCTAAAAGGTTATATTGCTCCGTTTTGTCAAATCTCCTGTGTTGTGCATCAATCAAAGAAGGTTGTCACCTTCTTTACCTTGTACAGGCATTGCTAGCTATTATATATGGGTTGATATTATTTGTGCAGTTTTCATTTATCCTATTTTTAACTGGTTATTGTTAGTATGAGAGAAAGTTATTGTGTCTTGTATATCTGTTTTGAAACTAGAATCAGATTAACACTGTCACACGTAACTCCTAATAATGTTTTCAGTTTATTGTTTTGGGTTTTCTCTGGTATGTAATCATCTTATCCGCAAATAACGACAAGTTTGCTTGGCCCCTTCCAAGTTGTGCGCTTCTTGATGTGATTCATTATGCTGCTTTAGACAGATGCAATGGGGGGATGACAATAATGACCTGCTAGTATTGGTGAGCTGTAGTTGTTAATACTTTGGCTAAGCTTTATAAATGAAATGAGTTCTGTAGTTTTCTTTTCAGTAAAATTTTGGTAGTTTTTGTGACAGTGCTTCGCTAGCTCTATAGAGGTAATAAAGATAGCCTTCTTTCTCTGAGTTCCAAAACAATGTAAATAATTTCTGTTCTTTGCTCTTTGGTGGGTTCATATCTGTGAGCTGTCTGGAGCTGATGTCTGTCAGGAAATGCTCTTTCATAATCATCTCATAGACTATTTTAGCTTTCCTTTTTTTTCTTAATATAAGACATTCATTTTCCTACAATAATTATCTACATCATCTTGGTTAAAAATTTGGTCCACAAGTTTGCAAAGTATTCTTCTATACTTAAAAAATGTTCCCCACACACCTATGGTTATCTTTCTTTCTTCATCGCAGTTGATTATTTATGTATTCCCACTCTTCTTTCTTTGATGAAGGCACGTTTGGATTTTTAGTTTTTGTTTTTTTAAGCCTCTTGAATTAATTAATCTTTTCTACTATTTTAAGCTTTCTAGTTCAAATTCAATTTCATATTTTGTATTTCTTGTTTGCTTAAGTCTTATGATTAATTCATTTGATTTCACTGTTTTCTTGTTAAGTAAGAGAGAATTTAAAGCTATAAATTTTTCTCCAAGGACAATTTTACCTTTCATACAAGCATCTTACTGTGCAATAATCTCATCATTGTTGTTTTAGCAAAATAGGTATTTGAGACAGTGCTGTATCTCCCAAGTGGTTAGGAAGTTACTATTTGTTGCTTCCACATGTTTATTTTTGTTTCATTTTAAAGAGAATAAAAAATAGAAAAAACATTAAAAATGATACAGAATTTCAAAACAAGATGATAGAAAATCAACAATGGTTGTTACATTGCATATTGTTATCTTCAAAGTACTTGTTCAGATTATC
The DNA here is from genome assembly GCA_004027595.1 of Dinomys branickii. Lineage (NCBI taxonomy): Eukaryota > Metazoa > Chordata > Mammalia > Rodentia > Dinomyidae > Dinomys > Dinomys branickii. The sequence continues at coordinate 3,272 of PVLD010004639.1, forward strand.
ATATATAAGATGTAAAATTAGCAGAAAAAAATTAAGCATTCACTGTTCCTTTCAATAAACTGATAGAAATTAGTGGTACAATTATCTTAGCTGTCTTGTGTGTATATATGTATTTTTCCCATTTTCCTTTGTTTTCTCCTTTCCCTCATCCCAGTTTCGATAAATTAGTTTTTAGAAATTGTCATCTGCCCTCTTCCTATGTTTTGAAATATGCTGAGGTTGTTTTTATGACATTCTGTGAACTCCATGCCAGCATACAGTTGAGATCTGCAATTGTTTCATAAGTAACTTCAAAATAACATCAATTAGCTAATAAAATAATATAAAATATGTGCTATGCATATCTATCATGGGCTGAGAGAGATGTAAAATTTGACCTGTTTTTCCATTTGTCCTTTTCTTTGGTATGGATTTTATCTCAAAATATGGTCCCACGGTATCCCCAGAGACCTGATCAGAGATGCAAAATCTTGGGAACTACCTCAGGCCTATGAATCAGAACCTGAAGCAGGCACTAGCAATCTGAATCTTCTTTTAAAAAGTTTATTAGTACATGTTTGCAGGTCACGTACATTATAATTACCTTGGGAGTGGTTACACGTAGGCACCGCCGCAATATTTTTGTTGCTGCTGTTGTCATTGTGAACTCCTTTCCCCTTGCCTCCTCCCCCCTCCCTCCTCATCCAAATACCCTATCCCATTTTTCATTCTTATTGATACTATTGGTCTTAGCTCATATTCTGGTGCATAATGTTTACAGTAATTGAGATGATTAGGATCCTGTACGCAGCATATCTTTATTCTACTTCTTCCCCCTTCCCCTCCACCTCCCGAGAGACCCGTCATCTAGTCTCCTTTCATCCCTCCATTTTTTTTCTTTGTTTGTACTTTGACTCACTCAAATGAGGGTTACCATACAGCATTTAAGCTTGTTTGTTTAGTTTATTTCACTCGACATTACATTTTCCGGGTGCATCCATTTTCCTAAAAGTATCTCAAATCTGTCAGACTTTATAGCTAAGTAGTATTCCATTATATATAGATACCCCATTTTCTTTATTCAGTCATTGATAGGTATAGAGGCTGCTTCCAGGATTTAGCTATTACTGGTTGTGCTACTATAAACATTGGTATGTACATATCACTGAAGTATGATTTCTTAAGGTTTTTGGGGAAGATCTCTAGTAGGGGAATCACTGGGGCAAATGGAATTTCTAATTTTAATTCTTTGACAAATGTCCGTATGGATTTCCATCATGGTTTTGCTAATTCCCACCAACAATAAAGGTGGGTTCTTTCTCCACCACAGCCATGCTGGCATTTGTTATGGTCTGATGTCTTAATGATTGGTATTCTTTCTAGAGTAAGATGGAATCTTAGTGTTGCTTTCATTTGCATTTCTCTAATGACTAGAGAAGTTGAGCAGCTTTTTGTATATTTGTTGTCTATTAAAATATCTTCCTCTGTGAAATGTCTGTTCATTTCTCTTGTCCACTTCTTGACTGGATCTTTAATTTTAGGTGATTTAATTTTTTTGAGGTCTTCGTATATTCTAATTAGTCCTCTGCCTGAGCAGTAACTGGCAACACTTTTTTCCCTTTCTGTAGAGTGTCTTTTTACTCTACTGATTGCCTTTTCTGCTATACACAAGCTTGTTAGTCTGGTATTGTCTTAGTTATTTTCCCTCATTGTTGAGACAAAACACCTGACACCCAAAGTTAAAGAAAGAAAGGTTGACTTAGCTCACAGTTTGTATAGGTTTCTGTCCATATTCAACTGGCTCCAAGGAAGGATGGCTGAAGACAGCAAAAGCAATAAGAGCAAAAGGGGAGGAGCAACTCTCTTTTCCTCCCTTATGTTGTATGCAGGCTGCCCAGCCTAGGGCAGGTATGGCACTTACATCCCCAGTCCCAGCACTAGATAATGAACCAATCACAAATTGTAGATTCAGCTGCCTCCAAAAGGCACCCCCAGTGACCACATGACACTTCGGGGGCACATCCAGACATAAACCATAGCAGATATAATCCCATTTGTTAATTCTTAAGAAGCCTTCCAGGTAGTTAGAAGGTATACTCCTTTGTGAGGACCACTGGGAGAAGGTATTACATATGGGATATGACTTTGCCTCCCTTTGTCCTGAGGAATTGTTCTTTTGTGCCCTAATGATTCAGGTGAATGCCCACAATGTATTACTAAGCTAAGAAAAAAATCGTATACAAACTCTTTTTGTAGTATTATCCCAACTTTGCCAAAGAATAATTACATATGCTCATTAAAAAGTCACCAAAGGAGGAAGTCTTTATACCAAAACAATTAGAAGATCTGTGAGAGGATACAAGGAAATTGTAGAATCAGGAACCAGACATTTCACAGGATCAGTCAGCATGGGGGAAGAATCCTGGCCCAGTCCCCTGAGAATCACATCATCCTGGCAAAGTTATATTACTTTGTTTTCATTTTCCGTGTTTATGCTTATATAATTTTCTAAAATAAGCACATATTGCTTTTGAAGCCAGAAAAAAACTAATCATAAGCTACAATATAGTCTAAGAAGAAATGACAGAGAAGCAGTAGAAGAGATAATGGGACAATACAAATTTTTAAGTGACAAATTTTCCTACTCAACAGAGTCTTTATAACAAAGAGAAGTTATTGACTCAGAGCTGGTGTGAGGTTTGGTGCAGGGTGCAGATTATCATCTTCACACCTGAGGACTTCCAGGAAGATGGCAGAGTGGTGAACAGTAGAGAAAAAGCCTTTCCTTTATTTGGTGTCCAGATTATGGAATATAGCAATGTGAGGAAAACATGGAGAGAAGTAGGTGTCTGGGACCCAGCAAGCATCTGAAACAATTGAAGCCCAGGGGGAGAGTGAAGAGAGGGACCTCAGCACAGAAGAAAGAGGTGGCAGTGACACTTTCTCCCTGAACCCTAACTTTCTATGTGGAAGGGGCAGCTTGAGCCCGCAGGTGCATGGTGACTACTGGTGACCACAGAGGCCTTACACACAGTTCCCTCTGTCTCTCAGCTGACTGTCTACTTTATCCCAGACATTACCCCCAGATTTTTCATCTTTCTTATATATCTCACACTTTACAGGCAGGAAATGTTTCCCAGAGTTCCCAATGGAAATTTTCTCTCATTTCATTGGCTCTGTTTGAGTCATATGCCTATCACTTAGCCAATCAGAGTGGACAGGGAAAATGTAACATGCTGAATGGATTAAACCTGGATCAGGGTTGGAACTGGCTTCCCTAAAACACCATGAACTGACAGCAAGTGATTCTTTAAGGGGTAATACACATCTCTGCCATCTGTTCTAGTTGTACCTTATAGCATTCTTGCCACTCATGGAGTATGGTTTTAGAAGTTTTTGTTTTTATGTCCACAGTGGAGATGGCCATGTTTGTGCTGGACCAGACTGGGTACTCACCATATTGAGACCACAGGCTTATTGTTAATACTCTTAGGTTTGTGCTTGTCACATTTTACAGAAAAACAATTCCATATATTGTGCCATTTCTACACTTTCCAAAATTATTAATTGTATGAGTTCCTGTTAGAAGGCATAGAAAAGCCTCCCTCAGGCAGGGGTCAGGGATGAGGATCTTTGCTTCTTTGTAATTCATATGCAGCTGTTGGATGTCTTTTATGACCTCCTCAAGAAGACAAAAGACTGGTATAACAATACTCTTGCCAATTTGCTGAAAAGTTTATTGTTCTATTTCACAGCTGGATATCTTCATCCCATTTCAATATCCTTGGGTTAAACAGAGTCTTCATTTTATGGCTGTTGTGAAACTGTATTCTTGGAACATTGACAACCTCTGACTCCTCTAATATCATGGCCAGTTGAACCCACTATGTCACTGGAACTGTCAGTAAAAGCAGGCTGGATATTAAGCAGATACACCTGCTTCTCAGGCATCTCTCAGGGGCCAAAAGATAGACTGATTGTAAGGACCAAGCTCAATGTACTGAAAGGAAAGGAATGAAATGAAATTCCCTTGGGAAGCTGCAACCTCAGGGAGTACAGATCAAACAAACCTCCCTTGCGAGCAGGCTGCCCTTCCATCTGACAGTAAAGTGATCCGTTTTCTTAGAGTATGAAAATGGAGAGAACCCACCTTAGTCAATCCATGGAAAAGTGTATGATCCTAGAAGGGGCCCAGGTAGAAGAAGGTACCAGGTCAGGCCATATACGCTTTATCATTTCCTCAATAAAATGAGATTTCAATACCTTGGGCCTGTTACTTTTGTCTTGTCTGTGGCCTCCTTTCTCTATTTCCTGTAGTTAGAGTGGGTTACCAGGTTACCTACAAAGAGATAATTGTTCAAGGAAAAATACTACATTATCATTAATATTGTTTATATCAAATCACTGTTGTGCCAGGCACTGTGCTATGTGCACTGTGTACCACCTTAAATCATACCATTTTCAACAGACAGAAACTTTTGTCTTCTTAGTGTTTTCTCCAAAGTCGCATAGTTCTCTATGACAAAACAAAACTTCTAACACCAAACACTGACCTTCTCATCATTCTCAGTAGCTATCAAATTGATCCCTGCAAAAGGTAGCCTGGTTACATTTTTTGTTCTGATTCCTAAATTGAGCGGTCTTGGTTGGTTTTGTCTCATCCTTGAGGTAATGGGTCAGCAGAGGGAATCCAGCCTTCTTGGTGAATAACCATCTCCCAGCTGACTTCTGGAAACTTCCTTCCCTTGAGGCCCTGTCAGAACCATATAAAAGAACAAAACCAAGCCCTGCTCCTCTTGTCAGAGAGTCTCCATCTGTCTCTCCTTTCTCTGTCTTGGCTCCATGCTTCTGATGACCACAGCAAGCCAGAATTGGGTCTGGGCCTGTGACCTGACCTCACTGTGCATACTTATCTAATGTGAGTTGGTAATACTTGCTTTATACGATTTTACATTTGGGTGCAAGTACAAGATTGGAACTGGCTCCTTGAAAAGCCAAACAGATCTGAAACATACCGCAAAGTGTTGATCTCATGGAGGACGCTGCTGTGGATGTGCTGTGAGAGCTGCATTTGTTGGTAAATCTTCAAGAGGAATAGGGTTGGCTTTTCTATGCTTCAAATGTGGAGAAGAGCAGAAAAGAACAAGACATTTCTTGTCAGTGAAATCTCTGTCTCCAGCTGTGGCAACTTCTGCCTTACTGAGAAAAGGCTTCTCAGAAACAATCCCATTCTTGTCCCAAGATTTGGAACTGGTACCTGAAAGTATCCCACTAGGGAAATAATCACAAAGCCAACAATTTCCTGGTGGACTTTTTTTGGTTCTGTCCTTCCATTATACGCTGGGTGCATCTATATTCAAGTCCTCAGCCCGGGAGAGGAGGGAGAGAGGTAAACACAGTGAAGGCCATGTGGTGAGCCTGATAGCAGAGGGACACTCAGGACCAGGCCAACTGGCCTTTGGGCAGTGAAAGAACTGATGACCAAACATAGCTTCCTGTGGAGGTTTGAAGGACATGAAGGGGGTTAGCAAAATGTTAAGAAGGAGCAGCCTGTGCCAAGGTGGGGCGAGAAGGGAAATGTGTTATGGGGCTGCAGCAGTGCATGCCAAGGGTCAGAAGCGGTAGATAGTGACACAGGAACATAAAAACTCCTAACCTGAATGATGTCTGAGAGGAGTTCGTGTTCTGTAAAATCAAAGAATGAATTTTAGGAATGAGGAAGGTTAAGAGCAGAATATATTTATTGAGGGAAAGAAAGCTCTGTCCAAGAGAGGGACAGAAGGAGAGCCTGAGTGAGTTATCCGCAGACTCTGTCCTTTTTAAGGACTTTTATAGAGAAAAACCACGAGGTGAGGCGTGTCCAAGGTAGGGGAAAATGGATAAAGCTGTGGTCAGCTTATAAGAATTGTTCCGATAAAATTGATTAAATTGGGATCAAATAGGGAAGCAAGTCACATAGAAAGCGGGCTCAGTACAAAACAGGACGGTTTCCTGTAAGGGGTTGGGTCGATGACTCTTCAAGGTGATCGCTACCCACTTAGAATATCAGTCCCCAGTGTTTACACTAGGGAGGTATGTGGGTGTATTTGTTTAGTCTTTTCATCTTAAGGTGTGACCCACAGGTGTCTTATCTTGTCTTTCAGGTTGGATCCTTCCAGGGCCTGGCTCTGTCTGACTGCCAATAATACCTCTATCTAACTCAGCTGCCCCTAACAATATGACTTGGGAGCTTAAGCTGGGTGTGCTGGTGGGAGGCTGAGGCAGAAGGATCTTTGACAGCTCCAGGCCAGCCTGGGATACAAAGTGAGCTTAAGGCTAGCCTGAACTGCATCACAGACCCTGTCTCAAAAAGACAAAAAAAAAAAAGAAAGGGAGCTTGACCAGGGCACCAACCAGGGCATGGTGTTGTTTCACGACATCATAGCGAACATCTCAGCACTAAGAAGCATCTGTGCACAGATCTTTTGGAGCCACATAGCCCATCTACAGACAGCTTCCGGGTGTGGAAACTTTTCCCCTCTGTGTCAGCTTTCACTGATCACTATCTCTTGTGTTTCCCAAAGAACATGAACACACATGCACGCATCCACACAGAACAATCGAAGAGGTCATTATACAGTGACTACAGTAGCTCAATCAAAACTACAGTGCTGGTTAGGTGTAGGGGTTTGGGAAAAAAAATCAGACCTTGCGCCTCTGGTGTTCCTGTCTTATAGGTATGCCGTGGTCACGCACAGAGAAAGAGTCTCACTAACTGGCCTTTCAAGATGTCTTCCTGGTGGCCTTTTCTCCTGGGAGCCCATCCTCCACCCCCAGACTCTCTTCACTTTCTACTCTCCAAAACTTCTAATATTTTAACTCTGTTCCTCTGACAATGTCCCTGCCTCTTCTCTTATTCAAGCTGCTCTCTCCCTGAACCAAAAGTCAGTGAATGGCTCGTCCCTGTTCCTTCCCACAGCTGCCCTGGCTCAGCAGTGAGAAAAGGAGGGAGAATTTCTTTGGTTGCTTATTAGGGGGAGGGGTTTCCTTGAGTATTTCCTGGTATCACTGAAAAAATTGGAAAAATGACACATCTTATTCTAGAATCACTAGATTTTTTTCCAAAAAACCCTGTTGAATCTGTTAATGAAAGTCACGATGCCAGAGTAGCTCTAAAAGTGTTAAGCCAGACATGGGTTTATCCCTGTACTTATCTTCATTTCCTTCATGAAGGCTCTTCCATTCTTTCCACACTGACATAAGTGTCCAGTCGTTGTTAAGTCTTCCTTATGGGGGGATTTCCCCACTACAAAACAATAATCATAAGAGGTTCCATCCATGAACCTCCAGCAGTTTCTGCCCACCAGGATCAGCTTCCTACCTGCATTATTCACCCACTAACTGCTGGCTGTATGTTCAAAGAATAAACGATCCTCAGCACTTACACACTTGTAAGTTAGGTATGATTATTTTCAATTTATAAACAAGAAGGCTAAAGTTCAGAAAGGTGGAGTTTCCAGCAGTCATTTAGCTGATAGACCTTCCTGACCCTGTTCATGTTCTTTCCAGAAAACTATGATGTCATCCACTTGACAACTCATTAACTATAGCTCATGCTGATAGGAGCAACCCTTTGCATAGATTCATATTGAAAATATCTTGATGCTGGGTAATGATACTGGTTGGCCAACATTTCATGACTCAGTTTATCACTTCCTGGTTGCGTCTTTCCCTGCAATCATCTCTTTCATCTCTACTCAGTGCAGAACTCATTCATTCATTCTGCAAATATTCTTATGGTACTTACTGTGTGCTAGGTGGTAGAGGTGCAACAACTCCAAATACACCAGCCTTCAAGAGTACCAGTAATCTCCACAGCATATTAGTCATCCATGTGATTACCTTAAGGGTAAAGGCAAAGACAGACTTTTTTTTTTTTTTAAGACAAAAGAACCCAGAATAACACAGAAACAATACAGAAAATACCAAGTTATAGAGAAGATAGTAGGGAATTGGTACTGGATGCTGTATAACATAATGTTATCTTTGTATTTGTTATAACAAAATCAATAAAGGAAATACCAAACTATGGAGGAGACAGCAGGGAGCCATCACTGGATGCTGTGTTACATAGTGTTGTCTTTGCATTTGTTAACACAAAAGCAATAAAGGAAATACCAGATTACAGAGAAAATTGTACAGGGTTACCACTGGATATTGTATTACATCATGTTATCTTCATCTTTATTACTCAGTTATATAGATGATGGCTCATTCAATTAATCAGTTTTCTTCCCTTCACCTCCATTGTTCTACTACCCTGTCAGTGATCTTCCCACTGGTAATAACTGCATTTTTGGTTTATTTACTCCCTCACGCCCTTACTTTGGGAAGAGACTTGGCTGTTTCTAAATATGCTGTATAATACGTGGGTGTACACAAATTGCTATGGCAGGAGGTGGAGAAGCACCCTTTGGCAGCCCTCACAGCCATCGGGTGTCTGGTCGGGTAGGCGGGGTTACACAGTGAACTGCCAGGCTCTGTCAGCACGTGGGCGTCTATAGGCTCAGGCGAGTCTTTAGGGCCATCTTGGGGCCAGGCGGTACACTGGGCATGCCCTGGGGGCTGAGCAGAGGGCCAGGCACGTCCCGGGGGTGGGGCAGAATGGCGGGCATGCCCCGGGGGCAGGGGAGGCTGCTCCCAGGCCGATCTGAGTCCCCACTGAAGTCCCTCGTATCCCCTCATAGGCCATTAGTGTCTTTGGAGGCTATCCCCTCCCAGCTAGCGAGGCAAATGTACACCCTAGTTCCGTGTCTTTGCCTCATCCCACCACTCGATCTTGCTGGGCATTGGGTACTTACACTGCTGGGTGCAAGTGGCATGAGGTCTTTTCCACCTTGCTCACTGTGGTAGTCCATGGTGTGTGCTAAGTGCAGTTATTAGTTCTCAGAAAGAATTGGAGGATTTTCTCGGGTCTCCTGTGTAGTGTGTTGCTGTCTCTCAGGCTCTAGGACTGCTGCTTTTCATGTAGTCTGATGCTATATGGGTTTGTACATTTTTCATATATGCAAGCAGTGTGGACTCTTTCTTGGTGCTCCTATTAGTAGTTTAGGGTGAGTCCTGAAGCCCACTGACTCAGCCCATTGTTGTCAGGATCACATGGTGAATACTTGGGCCACCAAGACTCATGGTGCTCAGAGAGGGAGTTCAGGGTGGGAGCTGAAGCCTGGTATCTCAGCTCCTGCTTCCTGCTTGGTGTTGGAATGAGAAAGGCGTGGGGTCATGTAGCCCACCTCCATCTGCAGCTCACTCTTTCAGTTGTGCTCCAGCTCCCTTTTGTTTTTTGACTGGATCCCTGGGAATTACTGTAATCCTGGGGTCACTTCCACTGCTTTCTGCTACTCTTTTTCTGGTATTTGCTCACACAGTGGAGAGGTCTTAGGCCATATTCTTGGGGCAAGCATAGAGCTGGGTGTGGTGAGCTGCTCACTGGTTGCCTTGACTCTGGCCTGCCTCAGGGTACTGATTAGAAAGATTTCAGCAGAGTGGGGATTCTGCTTCGATGGCCTTTGTAACCTCTCGTCCTCACACTGGATTCAACCACTCCTTCTGACATCCGCTGCTTGCTTTTTGGGTTGCACTTTCTCCTTTCTGGTTTTGGACAGCTCTCAGGACTTTGCTCTTCCCTGGCCAATTTGGGATGTTTCCAAGAGCAGGGGCCTCTGAGGCTGAAGCTGTGAGTGCCGGAATGAGGGAGCAGGCTGAGGGTGTGTATGGAGCAGTGGCTCCTTCCTTTTCTGCCTCCTCTTCCTCTAACTGCACCATGGCAGCCCTCCGAGCTTTTTCTCCAGGGAAGGTCTTGTTTGCTCTTTCTGAGAGTTTCAATTCCTGTTTCAGATCTTTCCTGGGTACAGGGTACCAGGGCACCCATTTCTCTCCTTCTTGTCTTTCTCATGTTGCTGTATTTCAGTATCTGGTTGGTGATCCTCTGGGGGAATATTTCTCTGCTGCTTACCCAGTCATCATCTTACCAGAAGTCCTAAAAGACAGAGTCTTACGAGCATTTTTGTTTCCAGCTCTTGACAAAAGACCTATTTAGGGGAGGCCCTCAGTAAATGTTGTTTGTATGGGGTTGATTGATGTGGTGTCTAATATAGTGATGGGTGCTCTCTACAAAACTATGTATCCTGGGCCATAGTTAGGCTTTGGCAGAGATGGGTATGGAAAAATTCTGTTAGATCATTGACTTATAATTTAATAAATAACACAATTGCCTTAATAAAGAGAATTGCTAGAGGAGTTAGGTTCATTTTCCTCCTCCATACTAACAATTGTGTCTATTATGTAGTAAACCAGTAAGGACTCATTTATTTTTTTTTCTCATTTTTCAGAGTGTTGGTACAGTTTAAATTAAAAATTATCATATTTATCACAGGAAATTTGTACCTATACATGGATATATCTTGATTCCTCTTTTCCCCCATGAAATTAGGTTATTAAAAAAAATAAAATCCCTTAATGAGAGAAGTAAATATGAAAATTTTGCAATGAGATTAGCACACAAGAAGTGTTTGATTATCTTGACCTTGGGAAAGAAATACTAGATGAGACAGAAAGATGGTACAGAATTCAGTAGTCACAAAACAGCATCAAATCAAAAGTAAGTCTCCCACCTCTGGCCCCAGCTACTCATATCTCATCCCTAGAATGAACAGTTGTTCTCAGTTTCTCGTGCATATTCCCAGAGGTATTCTGAACACACACAAGAATACATGTACGTGGAAGGTGGTACATTTTGCACATTGCTCTACATTTTGTGCCATTTAATGCTATAAAGATCTTTTCATAGTATTACATGGATACCGTTTTCATTTTTAAATGGCTGTTATATACAGTGTACATATTTTATCTGGTCCCCACTGAGGCACACTTATGCTGTTCCAATACAGTTGTGTTATTACTAACAATGCTATAGTACATGCTTACATTTATCACTTTAAGCATCTATAGTGTAGCTTTAAGATAAATTCCTATAAGTTAAATTTAAATAAATTTATTTCCTGTTTAAAATTTTAAATTACTCATTCTAATAAATCAGTTTCTAGACCTGCTGACAAAAGGATACATGCACTTTTATGATACACACGGACCAAATTGTTCTCCATAGCAGGTGCACCAATTTCTACTCCTATAGCAATGCAGGACACAGGAATTTTTCCCAAGGTCAAGATAATCAAACATTTTTTTGTGTGCTAATCTCATTGCAAAATTTTCATGTTTACTTCTCTCATTATGGGATTGTTATGGTTGATACATTGTGTCAACTTGGGGAATCTGGAGGTTTAACTGAGTGATTCAGCAGGAAGCCAGGGTGCTTACTTTGTATACATCCTGAGCCTGTGGAAGAGGAGGGCGTGGAGATTGTGTGAGAGCTACACGCCCCCTGGGTGGGGGTAGGCTGTCTACAATGTAAGGGAAGGAAAGAGGCTGCTTGCAGCCATTCCTCCCTTTTGCTGGTTGTTTTTGCTGTGCTCTGCTGCCCTGAATGTTTTGCCCTCTGCCATGTGCCACTCTGCCTCTGAGACAGCCAAGTATGGACTGAAACCTCCACAAACTGTAAGCTAAATAAACCTTTCCTTCCTTCATTTTGGGTGTTGGGTATTTTGTCTCAGCAACGAGAGAAAAGTAACCAAGACAGGGATGTTATTTTTTCATAACCCAATTTAATGGGAGAAAGGAGGAATCAAGATATATCACGAACAGGTACAAATTCCCTATGATGAATGTGATAATTTTTAATCTAAATTGTACCTATACACTTTATAGAAGCAGGAAATCATACATCATAGTTATTACATGTTACCAATACTCATAAAAAATTAAAAACAAACCACGCTTCTCATGTGGTCAACATACTGTAATCAGAAATTTGAAGTTGATCCTGACCCTCAGTTCAATTGAGTTTAAAAAGATACTTAATTGTGTGAATTACATTTTTACATCACTGCTTGTCCCAAAAACTAGAGACAGCTTAAAAAATGTACGAAGCAATGAAAAAGAAAATTTTTAAATCTAGAAAATGGAAAATAGGTGCAAAATTTTTCAATTAAGAAAGTTTAGTAAAGCAGCATTTCTTTTGATCTCCAAATTATAATTTTTGTTTTATAATATTAGCCTTAGCTTCCTGGAGTTCAAAGCAAAAAGAAAATTATAATCAGTTAATTTAAAAATCAATTAATAAATGTACATTGTTTATAAGAAAAAATAATATTAAAAAAAACCCTGAAATATGTTATGGCTTTTACGTCTAAGAAAAATTCATGTGGTCTTCTACAGAAGGGAGTCCAGGTAGCAAAGGAGATAATGTACTCGACAAGATCCCCAAAATAAAAGAAAAAGTGGTAGGACTGGAACACTCCTAGGTTTTCTTTGCAGAGTGGCTTCTAGTGTGCTGCATCTGGGAACCAAATTGTTGACCCTCCTGGACGTGGCAGGGTCTCAGCAGCCATGTCTCAACCAGTTCACTTTGAATGCTGCTGCAACATGGGTGTGTCTTAATAATATTTCTTGTTGCTGAGACAAAATATAGAACACCCAAAGTTAAAGGAGGAGAGGTTCATTTAGCTCACCATTCATAAAGTTTGGTCAATATAAACTGGCTCCAAGGCAGGGTAACACACTGAAGAGGGGAAACATTTCATAGTGGCGGAAGACAGCGAAAGCAATAAGTGAGAAGAGAGAGTGAGGACAAGCCTTTTCTGTCCCTTATATTGTACGTAGGCTACCCGCCCTAGGGTGATGTAGCACTCACACCCATAATCATAGCATTGGACCCTTAATCAGTTACAAACTCTAGGTCCAGCCACCTCTAGATCCAGCCACCTCTGATAAGCCTACCTCCCTATGAGCGTATGAGGCTTTGGGCAGACATTTAGACACAAACCATAGTACTGTTAGCTCATGAGTCTACAGGTTGATGATTTAGTCTGGGCTTGACCAAGTGGTTTCTGCCTGGCACATTCCTGTGGCACAGCAGAGCTCCAGGAGTGAAAGCAGAAACATGAAAATGATTCATTAAGCCCCAGTATACATCACATTTGTTAACATCCCCTTGGCCAAACTCAGAACCAAGAAATGGAAACACTCATAGGAGGAACCTCAAAGCCTTGTGGAAAAGGGTGTGGAGGCAGAACAGGGTGTAAAACCAGGGCTCTTAGTGCTGTGACCCCTCACAGGAGGCAGGAAGCCAGGGATGGGAAATGAGGAAGAGGGTCACCTTCCCCAGGAATGCTCAACGGAGCCTTCAAAAGGCCACATTTCCCACTGTGTGGGGAGGATCTAATTGCTACAGGAGGGAGTGAGGCTATCCCCCAAAGAGAAACAGAACGAGAGAGGTCAGACACATGCAGAAAGTCAGGTAGTACAAAGTCCCTGAAGCCCTTCCTTTGTATTTTCAAGTCAACCTGAGAGGATATATTTTATATTTCCCATCACATTTGATGATGCTTAAGAGTATGAATGTTTTGGCCAACCTGTCCAAGTTCAAATCTCAGCTGGGGCTGAAGAAATGTGTGGCTTGGAGGCAAGAGGATTCACTTCTTGGTGCCTGTTTCTCCACCTATAAGATGGAATAATGATTGTCTTATTTCACAGAACTGTGAGGACTGAGGGTGTTAGTAGTAGGAAGGACTTATAATAGTGTCTGGCATTTACATGTGTGGTAATTATTTTTGTATGGGTTAGTCTGGATAGTCTCTGTCACTTGCTTTGGAAAGATTCTTGATCAACAGAGTAAAATTCATGGGTGGCATCTCAGTGGGATTTGAGGTAAAAGCAAAGCCATCTCACAATATTAGCTGAGCCTCAACATTTACCCGAAGCCACTGACTTGCCTTCTGTTCATCAACTCTACCCACCAAAAAACAAACAAACTGCATACCATTAGCTGGGGTTACTTCAAGCCATGACTGGGTCAGTGTTGGTGTCGTCTGTGAACTCATCATAATTAGAGAACCTGGTACCTGAAGACAGTGTTCACGAAGATCATCACCATCCTGCCCAGATGTGGGGTGAGGTTGCCTCTGTCCAGGAGATAATAGGCTGGACCAGATAGAGTTTGGATAATTGGCCTCTAGGTTCTTTTTCTCAAAGGTAACCTCCCTGCATCCAGCAGGGCCCCAAATAGAAACACTGCTGACAGCCCACCCTTGCCAGGTCTGCTGCACCAGCAGGGCTCAAAGCAGCCCGGCTAGAGCCCCTTTCTCCCAGGTCTGTCATCCGGCTGGATCTGCTCAGCGAACAGCAATTTACAGTTTAGCTGAGTACAGTCTGACTCCAGGCAGGAATAAAGCCGGGTATTGTGCTGGGCTTGCAACACCGTTCCTTTTGCAGAGTTCCTAGGGTATTTGTGACCTGGGCTCTGTTCTGAATGTTCTCTTTGTCACAGATTTTTGCATGCTGAGGTGGCTTTGACTTCTCCACGGCAGTCCTGGGTTAAATAAATACATTAAGGCAACATACTCGGCTTGACGCTGGAGCCAGCCTCAATAACTCAAGTAATTCATGTGGCAAAAGATGGAGCTGGTGTGGTTTAGAATCTGTTTAAAGACGGGTTTCTTTGTTCAGTTCCTTTGTGTGAAGAAAAGGCAGCCACTCTGAGATTTGGCTGGCCATTTTCCCCCAGCAGGTCTGTTGCAGAGTTTCTAAATCCTGCGCAGATGAACATGGGACTTGACCTTCACCCAGTTACAGGATACCATGCTGACATCACTGCATAAATATACATGCCAAAGAAAGCCGTGATTAAGTTCAGGGCTGATTTTTATCACTTTTGCAGTGCACCAGCAGTCTGCTTGTTCGTCACGCACCTTTATAAAACTCATAATATTTAGAAATGTGCTGTGTTAGCCCCAGAGGCTTAAATAAACTAAAGCCTGTGGATGTTTCAATGTAACAAATTACCTTCACGTGTGAAATTATGACTCTATATGATACGCAATAAGGCCAACATTGTACACACTCTGTTCTTTGGCGATTTTATGTACAGTTTTCTTTCTGAAATATCTGTTTCAGACACTTTTAAGAGTAGAAAATACTTCTATTTCAACATCGCCACATATGTTCAGGACACTAAAGAAGGGCTGTAATTGAGTGATTTTAAAATACCTAGAATTTCTCAAGGAATCTGTACATGACCAACAAAATGATGAGTGGTTGTAATCTTCCAGAAAGGCACTGAATTTTCGTTTCCTTTTAGAAATGGAGATAAAAGATTGGCTTTCTAAGCATAGCAGAGATTCTTAACTATGGGCAGTTTTGCCCCCTGGGGGATAATTTGCAATGTTGGGAGATATTTTTGGATTACTGCAACTAGGGTGCAGAGTACTATGGGCACCCAGTGGGTAGATAGGATGTGATAGGACAGCCCTGTTTAATAGTTCAATAAAATGTCCTTTCAAAATATCAACAGTACCATAGTCAGGAAACGAGTACAGCGTATCAGGGGGGTGGGTTTGATGGTTTGGTATCACAGACCCATTCAAACAGGTGGAATAGTTGTAAACTTAAGGCGCTATATAGGCACTGCCTTTACTTTCAGCAGAGTTTCTAGCTGCTATATATTACTTCAAAATTCTCTTTCCCCACTTACCTTAAGTGCATTGTTATGAAATGTCTTCTAATGAGTTTGCCTGCCTGAAAATCCAAACAGTAAAAGGAGCTGTTCAAGAGTTTTGAAATTTTTTCATTTTGTAACAACTTTGCAAACTCACACAGGCATTTTTTAAAATAGCAGTGGGTCCCCTTCACCCTCTTTCCCCCAGTGACAACACCTTACATGGTATAGTATAATTCCCAAATCAGAAAATTGACATTGGTGCATTATTACAGCAGTTTGTTCTTTAAATTCAGTTTCAGTTATTACAGTCAGTGGTGGCTGGAAAAATTAAATGAAAGGTTTCAGAAATAAACAATTCATAAGTTTGAAATTATGAGCTCTTCTGAGTAGCATGATAAAAATCTCATGTCATTTGCTCTGTCCTGTCACGAATGTATGTCACTCCTTTATCCGGCGGATTCCCTTGCCCATGATAGTGGCATCTCAGGTATAAGATCATCTGTCATGTATCTTGGTGCTTGTGCTCAAGAGGCCCTTGTTTTCATTAAGCATGACTCCAAAACCCAGAAGTAGTGATATGGGCAATTCAGAATTCAGAATGCTGGAGAGAAGCCATAAAATGCTTCCTTCAAGTGAAAGCCTGAAAGTTCTTGATTTATTAGAGAAAGAGAAAAAAAAATGATCTGCTTAGATTGCTAAGATTGGAAAGAATGAATCTCCTATTCATGAAATTGTGGAAAAGGAAAGAAAAAAGAAATTCATGCTAGTTTTGCTATCATATCTCAAACTACAACAGTTATGCTTGTGGTGCATGATTAATGCTTAGCTGGGATGGAAAAGGAATGTGCATATGTATATGTACATGTAGGTGCATATGTATATGTATGTGCATATAAATAAGGTTCCCTACTGTCCATGGTTTCAGGCATCCCCTGTGGATCTTGGAACAATTGGTCCTTAGCTAAGTAAGTGCTACTGTGTTAAACTACCGTATGATGATTTGAGTTTTACCAGCTTGCTTAAGTTTTAAACAAGATCTCAAAAAAGTGTATTCCTCGAAAAACATTCAACTGTATTCCTGTAGAAATTCTTTCCACAGAAAGCAAAACAATAGCGATCTTTTCCACTTCTATATGATCCTCCCTGCCAAGGTGCTGCTTGCTGTGAGGAAAAGAAGTCATAGGAGGAAATAATTGGCTTCTAATTTATTAATCAACCTCCACCTTCCAGAACAGAGACCAGTACATACTTTCTGGCTTTCAGGGTATTCTTATTGTTTATTAATTCGTCATGCAGAAGCTCAACTATTAAACCTCAGAACAAAATGTAATTACTTTCTCAGTCTTCAGCCCCTGGCACCACAGCCACCTGGAAGCTCTCTTCAGGTTGCTGTATCATGTTTGAAGATTCTAAAATAGGTTTTTACAGTCCAAATAAAAGCGATGCACTCTATGCCAGGCCCCGCTAGGGAAGGCATTGTGTTTATTGCTGCACAGCCACTGAGAGCTTCAGTTGTAACCGACTATGCTGTCTTCCCCGCATCTTTCAAAACCTTACAGAGAACAGAGGGTGCGGAGAGAAGTCCCAGGTGGAGTTAATTAAGTTTCTCAGTCTTAAAAGGAAAAACTGCATTAAGAGATGGCCAGAGAGAGTCCTAGCAGATGAGGATTGGTGTGGTCTTCTGGAATGCCATCCAAAAGGGCCAACATCTAGTAGAAGGGAGAACCCTTAACTATGCAGTCTGGAGAACCAAGTTCAAGTTTTGCCTCTGCTACTTTCTGATTGTGAGGTCTTGGAGAAATCATTGAACTGACTTTCAGTCTCTTTATCAGATTATCTATCAATAGACAGATTGGTTGAGATGTGTGATATGAGAAATTAATTTACACAGCTATGGAGGCTATGAGGTCTCATGATCTATCATTGGTAAGCAGGGAACTCAGAAAAATTAGTGTAGTAGTTTTTGTCTGTGCCTCAAGGCCTGAGCCAGGACATCTGAAGTGTAAATCCCATTCTGAGTGCAGGGCAAGATGAGATGTCCCAGGTCAACCATGAAGTAGGAGGACAAAACATGGTGAGGGAACTCCTCCTTCCCCTTTTTTCTTTCTGAGTTCTTGACAAATTGGGTGATGCCCACCATATTAGGGAGAACAGTCTACTAAGTTTACTCATTCAAATGTTAATTTCATCTGGAAACATCCGGAAATAATATCGATCCAAATATCTGGGCATCCCCTTATCCAGGCAAGGTGATACATAAAAGTAACTTTCATAGAAAATATCAGCAGAAAAAGTTAGGAAGGAATATATAAGAAATGATATATCACTCATATAGTCCAGTGAGCCCCACTTCATCCATGGCTTCAGGATCCACAGTGATACACTGACACATAAAGCAATGGAAATACAAGGTGGGAACAAGAAGTGTCCAGGTGAGGTTGTTTTCTCTGGGGTGAGAGAGGCAGTTAAGATGGGTTTTTAAAACTGGGAGGGTAGCTCCATGAAATTTCTCCTGTTATACTGTGAGTACTTAATATGTTACAATGTTCTGGATTTGGAAAAATCTAACATTGTCAACAAATGTCTGGAATGTGGGAAACAGTGTAGTATATTGAGACTCCAGAAGCTGGTCTGAATGAGATTCTCCCATTTTGTTTCATTGGGCAATTTGCCTAACTGCTCTGTGCTTTAGTTTTCTCATTTGTCAAGAACACCTCCTTCATAATTTTCTTTGGAGGCTTCAATGAGATAATGTTTGAAGCCCACTTATTACCATGCCTGACATATAACCACCTCTCAGTGAATGGTGGGTTTTAGCCACTGCACAATACATGAAAATATCTAGCGATCATAATGACTCCTTCATTGACAATGAAGCAATACTCTGTGCAAATAATATAGAGCTTCTATCTTATAGTCGTTGTAATGTAATATTTAGGATACAGAATAATATTATTATTGCAACCCAGATTTATGAGCCAGATTCTTACTTAAACAACTTGGGCCACTCACCAAAATAACTTGCAGAGAGATAGTTGAATCTCTTTGGATTTCAGCCAGCAACCATAAAAATTCTTTGCCACTCAGTAAGGTTATGTATTATTAGCCATGGAAGCATCCTAGATATCAGAACTTTCACTTTTTTGGCTGTGCCTAATAAACCTGAACATGAGACACCTTCAGCAGGTTTAAGATTTATGGCAACAAATTCCAGCCTCCTGGCCCCATGCCCATGCAAGTCATATCACTTACTACCATATAATGTTACCCTTGGTAGCCAACTCAAAAAGCAAGGTGTCTAGAACAGTGTTAGGTATAATTTCCAAAATACCAGTAAAATGAACTAGACTTTCATAACTGTAGGTCACATCTATGTCCTTATAATCTACAATGTTTCAGCCAATGTGGAGAAACTTTTTCTTACCTCCAAGTTGTTCTGGTAAACTTTAGGAGAGCTTTGCTATCTTAAAACAGTTGAGTCCTCTGGGAATGGCCAGCCAATTGCCATGGTTTATGCTCAACAAAGAGAGCAGAGAAGAGTGGATTACAATGTGAAACCTCAAATGGCCAAAGAAAGGTGAATGTCATCAAGCAAGTCTGTAGGACATGAGATTAATCTGTTTTAAGAATGAAATCATCTTACTATTCTTAAACAACACTCCTAGGTTTTTTTTGGGGGGGGGCCCTATAAATTTACTTTTTACATGTAAGTCTCTAAAGTATGGCCTTTTTGATTCAACATCTGGAACTACTCAGGTGGTTTGTCTCTGCTGACTTTATGAACAATAAAAGCAAACCACTGGGTGATTCCTGGATATTTAAACTTGGGCAAAAGCATCCTGGCCTCTCTCCTGACACACACTAGATTTTAATTTTCCATGCTGGGGCCAAATTCAACAAGTGTGGTTGTGAAGAGAAGGCTAACTGCTCTCCTCGAAAATAGGCTACTTGCCTAAGACGTAAGTCTTTAACTGTGGCGTATACAACTCAGAATTTCTGAAGTTCTTACAAACTTCAGGTTGATTCTCAAACCCAACCATAGCTCTGCTTTAAAGAAATAAATGAAAGTTTATTGCTTCCTAATTATAATTTCCCCCAAATGAGAAGAAACTTTTTAAGCTACTGTGGCAATACTACACCCAACTCCATTCCTTGAAGTATTTAATCAGCAATATATAAAGAAATGGACTAAAGTTGATGGCTTCTTAATTATAATTTTCCACAAGCTGAGAAGAAGTCTATCAAACTAGTGTGGCAATATCACAGCCAGACCCTTTCCTTGAATGATTTAATCACCATTCTATGAGGTGCTGAAAAGAATGTGTATCCTGTAGGGCTTAGAATGTTGTGTAGGTGTTAAGTCCATTTGGTCTATGGAGTAGTGTCACTCTGATGTGCCTTTGTTGACTGGGGGGATGTGAGTGACTTCTCCAGTGGTGAGAGTGGAATATTGAAGTCACCATTATTGTACTGGGACCTGTGTAACACTCTATGATGTACAGTGCTTATTTTGTGGAATCAGGTGCACCCAAGGTTGGTGCACATGTTTACAACTATTATGTCTTCTTGCTGGGTTATTCCCTTTACCATATGTAGTGGTCAAAATTGTTCAATCTTGGCTAATTTTGCCTCGAAGTCTGCTTTGTCAAATTTAGTAGAGCTGCAGTTGCTGGCTTTCAGGTTCCTTCAGCATGGAATATTGTTTTCCATTCTTTCACTTTCAGTTTATGTCTTTGCTAGTCGTGTGTGTTTCTTGCCGGCAACAAAGAGTTGTTTTTAAATACAAATTGCCAGTCTGTATATTTTAATTGGAAATATGAGGCCATTTACATTCTGGGTTACTAAAGACAGGTATGTACTAATTCCTGTAAATTTTAAAATAATGTTTGATTCTTTCCTAATTTTCAATAGTTTATCTATTCTTACTCTTCTGTGTGTAAAATTTCCTTAGGTATCTTCTGCAATACTGGCTTAGTGGTCATAAATTTCTTTTCTGGATACCTTTGAAGATCTTTATTTCTCTGTCAAATTTGAAAAATTGCTTTTCTGGATATAGTGATCTAGGTTAGCAGTTATTTTCTCTCAAGGATTGTAATGCATCATTCTGTGCTCCCTGGCCTGGCCTTTAAGGTTTCAGAAGTCAGTAATGGGTTTGTGTCTATAAATGACTGTTTCTCTCTTTCAATTTTCAATATTTGTTTTTTGTTCTGTACCCTTGACATTTTAACTATAATGTGAGGAAGGGGGGGGGGTTCTTTGTAGTCCTGCCTCCTATACAAGCATATCTAAATTTTCCACAGGATTTGGGAGTTTTCCATTATTATTTCATTGAAAAGATTTTCTATCCGACCAGTCTGAACCTTGGCACTCTCTTCTACACTTAAAATTGTTAAGTTTGGTCCTTCAACTGTGTCCCAGAGTTCTCCAACATTTTGTTCATAATTTCTTATTTTCTCTTTATTGATGTCTGAGTGTAGTACTTCCTCAACCTTTTCTAAGCACTGAAATTTTGTCTTTTACTTGATCCTGTCTTTTTGTGAGGTTTTCCACAGCTGAATTTTTGATTTGACTTACTGTGCTTTTTCATGTTTAGAATTTCTATTTTGTTCCTCTTTAAAATGTCTACCACTTTGTTGGCTCCTTGTATTCTGTATTTTCTCCTTTCATCCTTTCAGCTATTTATTTGTTTACTCTTTGATGTCTTTTTTAAAAAAACAGTCTTTTGAATTCCTTGGCATTTTATCCACTTCATATTCAGTTACATTCGAAGGTATCACATTACTTTGTTTTGCATATTTCATGAGTTTTTATGTTAAGATTTGCGCATCTGTTAATATAGAGTCTATCTCTACCACTTTTATGTGAGGATCTTCAAAACAGCCCTAACAGGACCTGTCTCCTAGCTAATCTGCAATCTCTACTGTCGCTCTGCTCCACTCACAGGGATCTCCATTACATCGCTGTTAAAAGTCCAACCTCTATCTTCCCACACGACCTTTCCATCTGAACTGCCATCTTCTTTTCCATGGTTTCCTTATAGTCCACTCCCAAATGTTCCAGCACAAACGCTACCGCTAAAGGAGTGCTCTGACCCCTAGTCTAAGGATGTTCTCACCACTATCTCAGCATCCTATTTTGTTTCTTTCATAGGCCGCAGGAGGTAGAATTGGGTAAGAAAGGAATAAGGATGGTGGGAAACACAGTTGACAAAGTACTTGGTTTGGGCCACATTTTGGAAGGTGTCAGTGATAGAGTTCAAATGGAGTGTGGGGAGCCCCTGGCATCAGATAGGGGAGTATCAGGATGAGATCTCGTTCCACTGTAGACAGAATGTCATGCTGGGGAGGCATTCAGTTTTCGGAGCCAATGTGATGGTCCAGTTAGAGGGGCTGATGGTCCAAATGAAGACATTTCAGACAATATAGGAAGCAAAAAAGACAAGTAAAATAACCCCTGCTGTCAAGAGTACACTCAGCAGAGAGTGTAGCCCAATTCTGAAGTAACTAGACTGCAAAGCCTTGTGAGGGAAGAGTCCTAAAAGAGACACTTTAGAGGAGGTTGTTCCTCATTAACGGTCCAATCTGATGTCAGTCCCAGCCTCCCATTAGTTAAGCAAAAGTTTCCTTTTTAAGATTCATGATTTGCCTCTTTATTCCTTGTAAAGTGTGAGTGGATATTGCCTGTTTTCCTTCTGAAATAAGATCAGTTTTTCAATAAGTTCTCAAAGTGAAACCTTAAAGAGGTAAACTTGCAGCCTTTTAAAGATATAGCACAAAATCGAAAGGGTGCTAAGCCACTGACTCTAATGTAAAAGTTAGAAATAAAAGCAAATAGTTATCAGAAGTGCATTTACCTTTGCTAGATAAATATGAGAACATGAATTACTCTACACATTAAGTTAATACAGACACAGATGGCAAGAGGAAAGCTGAGAGGCAACAGGAAAATACCATTATAGATATTGATTCTATATGCACAAGAGGCAAACAGCCAGTTGGCGCTATTACAGCATATGGTTGAATATTTTTCAAATATTATTTTAATCCAGTGATTAACTTTTAATATCCATGATGTAGCTTGAGAACTCTTATGTAACTAACCCCTGAAGAATTTTATTAATTCAAATTCTGTTGGAGTCGACTGTTAATTGCTTTAAACTAATGACAATTATACTGCTAATAGAACTATTAAATTGAGGTCCTTGTGGATAAAAGCTGGCTAACAAAGCACTTGATAAGACAAGCAGTGGCAGTGTCAGGCAGGTCTGAGTGCTAATCTCTGGTCTACCACTGACTGGGTTAGTTTTTCTTCTTTTTGTATCCTCTATGAACCTTGATTTCTTTATCTGTAAGATAGGTTGAATAATGCTGTTTGTTCCTAAGAATATTGTGAGGACTTAATGAGATGTGTAATGTGCCTTGTATGTAAAGTTTCTCAATTAATGACAATTTCCTCTCTTTCAGGAGCCGACAAAGACAGTGACACCTGGTACTTCAGTTTCTCTGTGTAAGATGGCTGAAAACAGTGAATGGCTTGAGGGCAGGGCTCTAGTATTGGTCAAAATGAACACTAGATTATAGTTTCTTTTCTGTCCCTCCATTAGGGAATAGAGTAACTGCCAAAAAAACCCCAAATATATTGGCTGTCATTTTAAAGGCCATATAGTTTCTATCTTTGCCACAAACCAGAGATAGGTCACTTAAACAGGTTCATAAGGATTTAAACACGTTACATTTTCAGAGAACGAAAAAACAAGAGATGATACAATAATTAATTCAAAATCTGGATTTGATCAGAGTTGCCTGGCATGCGCAAAGACAGTGAGAGGCCAGAGACATTTTTTCTTGTGTCTAAAAAACCAAAGGGTTTTTTTTTGCAATATGAATCATTTATATTAACACCTATTTAATAGGTTGGCAGCTGCCTTTTAATAAGTATCAAGTATAAAAAGTAATGGGAGAGTTTTCAAAAATGTGTGATTTCATACACCTACACTAAACCACCTCCTCAGCTTTTTACATTTTTTAAAAATTTGAGACAGGGTCTTGCTAAAGTGCCCAGGCTAGGCTTGAATTTGAGATCCTCCTGCTTCAGCCTCCCAGAATACTGGGATTACAGTTGTTACTACCATACCAGTTAAAACTTAATAGTCATAAAATCCTCTGTAGTTTCTAAAGTACTTCCATTTGTGTGAGTAGACTGAATCCACTTTATGCCCCTTTACCTGATGAGGAAACTGAGGTCTGAGATGTTAAACAGCTTATCCAGCTGGTAAGTAGCTAATGTGGGCCCCAAGTCAGTTCCTCCAAAGCCAAGTTTGATGACCTCGCTACCATAGTTACTTCTACATGGTACTTAACACCAAAGTTAGGAAATAAAAGCTGGTACTACATGAGCTGAATTTTGTTGCTCCAATACTCATAAGTTCAAGGACTAACCCCAGTCAGTACCTCAGATTGTGACTGCGTTTGGAAATAGTCCTTTTAGAGAAGTGGCTAGAGGTAATGAAGTCATACCTATGGGTCCCCAGGAAGTTTGGATGCATGGAAAATACCAGGGATATATGAACAGGGGAGTTCATGTGAGGGCACAGTGAGAAAGCAGACATTTTCAAGACAAGGAGACAGTCCTCAGGGGACCACAAATCTCTTGACACCTTGATCTTGCACTGAGCCTCCAGAACTGTGAAAAACATAAATTCCTATTGTTTCAGAAATCTAATCTTCATTTGGCAGCCATAACAAAGTAACATACAGTGATATAAGATGTAAGTGAATGTACATCAAAATCAACCACCCAACACTGACAATGGACTTAACTGTGCTTGTTTTAGTTTAAGATCTCTCTTCCCTTAAATATGTAAATTTTTATCAGAGACGTGTCAGGGACACATCAGTCAGGGACAAATCAGGAGAAAGAAACCACACAGTAACTTGAAGGAGAAAGGCTTACTATGAAGAATTATTAACTATAAATAGGACTGGAGTGACGAGTGATTGCTACCACCCATTAATAGTAGACAAACAGGTAAATAGAGCTCTAAGGAGTACAGAAAGAGCAGTTACACAGGCATACATCAAGAACCCCAGGGAGAGGCCTCATCCACCCATCCACCCTGCAGACTGGAATGTAGACTTTGCTGTGGAGGATGCAGTGGGGATCACCAGATGGCAGGGAAGTGCCATGCCAAAGAACCTTACCGGCTGGTTACTCGCCCTTCAGGATGCCAGGGAAAGCTGTTCACAGAGTGATGTCTCTGTGACAAAGGAAACCACTTACAAGATCAGAAGGTTCACCCAAGAGGACCTGGGGATAAACTGCTTGCCACGTGGTGCTGCTGACTGTATGCAGTACAAGTTGCTGGATGCTGGGGAAGCTGTGCGTGCTACAAAAACTGGGTGCTGGAGAAGCCCTGCCAAGTGCAGGACACAAGCAAACCACCAGAACCAGAAAGGAAAGCCTCTCCTCCTGCAGTGGTCTCTCTTGTGCCTCCCCCTAACAAAACTTAATATATCAGTTGGCAAAGGAAGAATACCTAGAGGGTTCCCCACATTTTCTCCAGCAGGCAATGAAGGGTGAATCTGGATCTGAGAGGTGACACATTGAAAACTGGCAAGAATCACACACAGTTGGACTAAATCTGAGGATTTAAAGTGCTTGGGTATTTAAAGTACCTATATCAATGCTCTAAATCCATTGAATTAAATGCCAAAGGACTTAAGTTTAGGGCAGCTTTTCCAAAGTCAAGAATAGAATTCTTAAAAGAGCAAAGGTGAAAAAACATGATTAAGGGAAATCTGCAAAAGCAGGTTACCACCACACAAGGCTATGTGTTTTTAACTAGAATCTCTCATCTCACACGATGAATGTGAGCTCATGAGGTTGTACAATGTACAACATTACCCGATTACAGTGTGTATTCCTGGATTGTAATCTTCTGGACTTCCTTGTTCATGAGTTATGTTTGTCTGAATCACAATATTTACAAGTTCAATATTTAAGTCCTCAGTCATCTTGGAATTATAAGTATTTTGTGCCAATATACTTCTTTCTTCATTAACTCTAAACTACTCTGATAATTACTTTTAGATAATAATGACCTCTAAAGGCTTTTAACTGTGGAAAAGAAGAGAGAAGCCAAAGATTACTCCAAACTTATAGCTTTAGATAATTCAAAGTTGGAATCTTTGGTGGTTGTTGTTGTTTTTTTTAATCTTTCTAGAAGATTCTATTTCTGCAAAGAGTCAAGGAGTACAATAACTCTCTGAGGAACTTGCTGAACATTTATAAGCAATGAATCAGAGCCGTGCAATGGTATTCCTGGATGGAGCCCAAGAAACACTCAGGTTGTTCCACTTTTCCTTTCATGTGGGGAAACTGAGTCCCAGGGATCATTGCCCCAAG
The DNA here is from genome assembly GCA_004027595.1 of Dinomys branickii. Lineage (NCBI taxonomy): Eukaryota > Metazoa > Chordata > Mammalia > Rodentia > Dinomyidae > Dinomys > Dinomys branickii. Next base: position 29,250 of record PVLD010004639.1, read on the forward strand.
TCACATGGCTCTGGAGTGGACTAATTGGAATACATTGGAAATAGATACAAAGTCTTACAATTTTCTCTAAGTTTCCTAAATTTTCTTCATGCCATCATGACATTTTCTAGAGTAGAGGTAAGGATATGGGAAAGGGAGGAAAGGGGAAAGAATCAAGCCCAACCTACTCCTAACTGAAAGTCTACCGGGTTCCCAGCCAGGATCCTCAGAAGAGGCAAGCTGGAGGAAACCACTCAGAAGAGGCAAGCTGGAGGAAACCACTTGTCTCATTGTCATTTTTTTGCAGTGGCCAGTGTCTAGAGAATCATATGCAAAACACTTGAAATGTCTGGATTCTAAAAGGAAACATATGAAGGCATAACCTTGTCTCAGGATAATGTAAGAGGAAAGAATTTGGATTCCATTTCCCCTTGTTTTGCCTTCTTGTTTATTTCTTTTGTCTTTGGTTTCTTTGGTTTCTTTGGGACATTAAATTGTTGGGCTGTTTGGTCAAGATACTCACACCCAAGGAAAAACCATACTACAGGTATGAATCATAAGTTAGCAATAAGAATAGAACTTCCTCATCACTCAAATTTCCTGAAGAACTTGGATATAATCGAGATCCCTCTGGCCATTTCCATTTTCAACCCATTATTAAGTATTTCTGTCTGGAATCACGCACTTTATTTAGCTCTCTAAAAAGCAATTAAAGCATACATTTAATAAATACAGATGTGCTTAGCATATTAGGGTATTCAACACATAGGAGATTTAATTCTATGAGAAAAAGCAAACTTTCATCAGATACTAGACTACCAGATCCAAGGGAGGCATTAAGATTTCTGAAATGTGAGAGATTACAGACTCAGTCCAGGTCACCTGATTTCATAGATTGGAACTTCTAGTCCTCCTTTTCCAATCATCCTTGGAATAATAGCATAGATCTGCAACTTCAAAAAGATTATTTGCCTTGGTACTCATCGGCATCTCGGTTCCCTGTGCTATTGAACCAAATGTGTGTCTCATTGTTTGGGCTGTCAGACATGCAGGCGCGCTGCCGGCCTGCAGATTCCTTCCCTCTCTTCTTGTCTTCTGGCCCTGGACACAGGATTCAACAGAAATGTGGACCAAAGAAGCTAACTCCTTCCAGCAGCCACACCAGAAGCACCAACTAAATATAAAAAACAAGGATCCAATTAACTAATCCTTCTCTTAGAAGTGCCAAGAAGAATTGACCTTGTCACTACCCCATTTACCATGAGCTCTGATCCAAAGTTCAATATGCTTTTGATTTTCTTAGAACCCTGCAAAGAATGTTATTTCAAAGCAATTCCACGTCTCTTCATTTTCTGCAGTCTTGACGAAGTAAGTCTTCTGTTCTTTCCACCACAGCACTTCACGCATAGCAGTGTTTATCTTCAAACCCTGTATTCTACCTCAGTTGGCCTTGTCTATGTCTTTTAGTTACTTTTCTCTCATTGCAGAGAAAATACCCGATGCTCACACATTAAAAGAGGAAAGACTTATCTCAGTTCACAGACTGCAAAGGTTTCAGTCCATAGTCAACTGGCTCCTAGGTGGCACCACACAGCAGAGGGATAGTGAGGTTGACAAATAGTCCATGGTAGATTAGGCAGGAGACAGGAAGCAGCAAGAAGCAAGGCTCCCTTTCTCTGTACTTGGCCCAGTCTACAAGCCTTTTGGGTGTGGCTGCCTAGACCCAGGATGGGGTTTCTGTCTTCTTTAAATCCACTCAGCCACACCCAGAACTATGCTAATTCCAGTGAGTGGGCTAATTTGGTACCACACACCCTTATCCTCAGTATCACACCCTTAACCTCAGTACCACACCCTTAACTCACCTTCACACCCTAGATCCAGGCACCTCCAAAAAGCTGCATCTTTGACCACATGAGGCTTCGGAGGGACATCTCCATACAAATCATAACAGTATGTTTCCTAACTGGCTCTAGAGAGCCAGATTCCTTATAGAGCATGATGTGGGTAACCAGATCCCAGGGGATATTTTTCCCTCTTGCAGAAATTCCCTTTCATGCGGAAAGATTCATCTTCCCATTCTTTTCTGGTCATATGACAGCTTTAGCAACAGAGATATTCAACTCCATTTTTTAAAATACACAAAGACTGTTTTTAGGAGCAGTTCCCCTGAACGATGCTAAATATGACTGTGCTTCATGTTAAACTTTACTCTCCAACCGTGCGCAGGGTCCCTCTCAGAAAATGTGTCCTCTAACAGGTGGGACCTACAAAGTGTTTTCCTATCCATCATTTTCACTTGTCTGTTTTCCTTTCACTCTCCTGTCTCATAAAAAATTGGATCACAGGCTTATTTTTTCATAAAGGCAACAGGATACAATTTGTGTCATGTCTAGAATGCTTTTACGCATTTTTATCAACAATGGCCAAGGACAGAAGAAAGTTTCTTGTTACTAAATTACCTTGAGAGTGATGAAAATTTTTATTGATTAAAAAAAAGTTAAGTGCGAAAATTGTATCACAGTGTTATTACAAGCACACATTCTCTTCAGAAGGTTCAGTGTAGGAAAACTGACATGGTGCCAACAGAAACAGTTGAATGTTTAATCGCTATTTTCTCAGCAAAAATGTTACTGATTTAGAGAGTGGCTCTAATGGATCTTGAGATCTAATGTGAAGAAAAAGGATGCCAGGAGGAGTGAGTCTGGCCTTGAAGATCATCCTCCTGTACCATTCAGCTCAAATCAAGAGCTAGTCCCCTGACTTCTGGGTCAACATTTCTAGAATGTGCCCCAGGATGGTGGCCATGGTGGTAGCTTTTGTTTACTTTCAAGTAGGATGTTTTGAGGCCCTAGTGAGAAGTAATGCTAATTTGTATAGCAAATTCTTAAGCTGAAATTGCTCTCGGGGTTTTCTGCTATGGACAGAAATCTGATCTCAAGCAAGGCCTCTGCTCCTTGCCACTCGGGTTTAATAACAGAAGTGGAAGCAGCCGTATAAACAGACTCTTTTTATTGGTGATGGGCCTGACTGCTCCTTTCTTGACACATGAGTCACTGGGACCCAGAACTTATATCATAAGTAGAAACCAGACACCCTTAGAGTCAGAAGTATCTCCAGCACTAATTGGATTAGAAATCATGAAGCATACTCACAGACGGGGGCATTCAAATCAAATTAGCCACCATCTTATTTTTTAAAAATAAAGAATTAGTGCCTTGTGTGTATGTTATCATCACAACTTAACGAGGGGAGATAGCATGACTGGAACCTCTCATGTTTCCGGAACAGACACCACAAAATGTTCTCTTTATTTTTTTTCATGTACAAATTGAGCTAGAATCTTAAAGTGCTACAGCTCCAACATCCGCTAAGGGATAACAGCAGAAACTCTTCAGTTGGGAAAAGCAAAATAAAAGAGGTTGTGGCTGGCCTCAGACCTGACAGTGGCTTTACAGCAGGACTTCCAGGTAAAATTTAGATGCCCTTACTTCCAGTGCTCGTTGAGACCTGGAACTGTGCCACTTTAAGTGAAGGGAAATGTAGTGACCATTCTAAGCAACTGCAAGACCTGCAGCAGCCCAGACGTTGGGTGAGGCCATCCTGGACTCATAATAAAGAATGATCCATTTTGGCCCCTTAAAACCATCTGCTAAGAGAAGAAGGGGAGCAAAGGTCAAGTAAACAGCAGAGAACTTCCGCTTCCAGTACACATGTAGGAGAATAGGGAAGACCTCTGTTCTTGCAGTAACAAGAGAAACTTGGGCAGAATAAAAAGTAAGCTTTTTTTTTTTTTTAACCAGTTTATCAGAGAACAGTGGGATGCAAGGAATTCTTGATAAGCCATATTCCAGAGAAGTGAGCCCTTTCCCTTAGGAATTCCCTTTCTTAGAGAAGGGTTAGCTGTTGGTTTGAGAAGATGGAGGAAGCTGCTGCCAGAATTGAGGAACCTGGCAGAAGTCGGAGAAGTCAGATGAGCCTGCGATATACTGCAGGCTGGTAGGAAGGGGCACCTGGAAGAGCCCCAGACAGTTACTCAGCACAATGGTTCTCTTCACAAGTACTGCACCCAGTCCCTAATTTTGTTAGGCCATGGTAGTGGAAGAGGCACTGGAGAACAGGCACCATGTTGGTTGGATTCTGAAGCCCAGACTGAAGTTAATCAAGTGGAAGCAAGGGCATTTGGGATTATAGCTTAAGCCCATTTTAGCTCAAATCCTGACAGAATAAGAAAGATATCGCTATAAAAGGAAATAGCATTAGAAAGGGTAAATGTGTGAGTGAAAGACTAGTTTTTATCAATGCTTAGTTCCTGAAAAGATAAATGCTTCAAGCAAACACTACTGATTCACTCTTGGGTTTACAACATGTGTGGCATTTAAATGCATGACACTAGAGCACCAAAGCTGGGGAAGTAAATATGATCACTGCTGCTCCTCAACTTATGACAGGCTGTATCCCCCAAACATGCATTGTAAAGTAGAAAAACCGTAAGTTGGAATAAGTCAGGCATCATCAATTCAGTTTATATTAAAAATTTCAGTTTGGGGTTGTCTTAGTTACTTTTCTTTCATTGCTGAGACAAAATATCCAACGCCCAGAATTAAGGAAGGAAAGATTCATTTAACTTACAGTTTGGGGAGGTTTCAGTCCATAATCAGCTGGCTCCCAGGCAGGGTGGCATGGGAGAGGAGCAATAGTTCATGGCGGCAGAAGACAGCAAAAGCAACAAGATCAAAAAAGGTGGAACATGGGGAAAGATTCTCTCAGTCCTTTATATTGTATGTAGGCTTCCCACCCTAGGGGTGTGTAGCACTCACACCCATAATCCCAGGACTAGACAATGAATCAATCACAAACTAGATTCAGCCACCTCTGAAAAGCAACCCCCATGACTGCATGAGGCTTTGGGGGAACATCTAGACACAAACCATAACAAGGGTATATTAAGGATGCAAATTATAATCTCTTGAGTATTCATTTTAAAAAAATAAAACAAAATGACTATCCACACTTTATGACTATCCACACTTCGGAGAGGAAAAGTGAAGGGTTGTGTTATCCAGATGTGCCTTCAGGATGGAGAGAGACCCTCATTCCCCTGGCTGCTCTAAGAGTTGGCTGCTGTGACTTCTCCTTGTGTCCCTCTCCAGAATTACCCTCAGTCCTAGGAAGTAACCTCACACTAGGATGCAGCCCTTTCCTGCAGGGAGCACCTGCGTTTTATCACTCATTAGTGTGGGAGACTTAGCTCCCTTGAATCATTTGCGGGAGTGTCCAGCTCCAAAGCTCCCTGTAAGAACGAAGCCTTTGTTGTAGTTGGAAGACAGTTTACTCCATCCCACTACTACCACGTCTCTCACCCCTGTCAGGGCTGGTCCTGAGATTACACTCAGGAGGCTTTCTGCAGTCTGTTTGCTGGGGAACCTGACCTACAACAGTTGGCCTTAAATGTATATTGGAACTTAGTCACCTGCCAGCTGCTGCAGTGAAGACTTCAACACTAGAGATGGACACTTGCAACTGTCCTCTCATTAAAATTTTCACTAAGGATGAAGGAGAGCATGGCACCTGGGAAAGGGATGCTATGGACCTCAGGCATTTATGAGTTTTGAGGAAATAATAAAAATCTTAAGTACTGGGGAGTCAGATGGTTGCTTCTAGAAGCTGTCAGAACGGTGGGTTAGTGTAACAAAAAGATAATGGTGATTGAGCAGCAATATAAAGCAAAGGCTAAAAGAAGAGGACTCTAGCATGAGGAGGGTCTCACATCCATCATCTGCAGTAGAAGCCAGAGACCCTGGTTAATTATAAGAGTAGAAGAGCTCAAAAGAAATTTGAAGTTTCAACGCTGCCAGGTCTGCTAGACCAGGCCAGGTCCTTGGTTATGAAAGGATGAGATGAGACATCTGGGATCCTATTCCTTTTTAAAGCCTAATGTCTGCCTTTGGATGAAGACAGCATGAAGTTGTGCTTTGCAGTATAATACATGACAAGTCCCTCTCTGGTCTTTGCACATCTGTTACTAGCTCTCCTCCTGGTCACTAGATTATTAAGTAGGGTCATAACACAGTCTGACCAGAGATGTGGGATCCTGATAAAAGAGGAACAGGATGCTAACCCAGAGGAACTGCAGAATCTGGTTGCAATGTCCAATCAGGAGCCAGACAAGCATGTGTTGGAGTGAATGGTCAGAGCGCTAAACAAGGTGAGACGGAGTGTGAAGTGAAATGGGGAAAACTTATTGGCATGGAACCCCTCTCCTTTGACACATTTTACATTCTAGCAAGAACCCCAGAAGATGGAGCTAGTATCCTGTGATGCTAAGAAAGACTAAATGTGAATTCTTAAAAGGAAGGATACAAAAACCTGCGGATCTGTGAACACTGGGAGGAAAGTCTTGGAAGAAGCCTGACATGCTGGCTTTACCTGTAATCCCAGCTGAAATAGGAGGATCACAAATTTGAGGCCAGCCTGGGGAGCTAAGAGAGAGCCTATCTCAAATTAAATTTTAAAGAGGTAAAATTTACCCCTTTAGCTCCATGGTAGAGCACCTTCCCAGATTGTATGAAGCCTTGGGTTCAATCTTTATTATACCCCTGCCACCAATGGCTCAGAGAGTAAGCAAGCTAGACTACACGTGCTGCGGAAGGCCAGAGAACCCATGACCGATCTAATCCACAAGAGGGCCTAGAAGAACACTCCATGTGCCAAAGCAAAAGGAACACACTGGTGAGAAGGCTGGTGTCATGAAGATTCTCAGGAATGTCTGTTCTCTGAAGGTCAAGACCACTAGAATAGTATTGGGGCTGACAGAGGATAGGATTTAGCACTTACTGTTAGAAGCAAGGTGACTTCCATTACTCTAATGAGCAGCATGGTTGGACCTGATGCACAGGGAACTATGGAGATAGCTAAATGGATTTGCATTTTTAGGAAAAAGGCAGTCAATGATGGATTGTTCAATCCATGCTACCAAAATAAATTAGGGGTGGACAATCAGGAATCTGAAGGCACAGACTCACTGAAGAGGAAGCTGTTTTCCTTGTCCTTCCCCCAAGGGGGCCTGCAGCCCTTTCCTTGGATAACTACTCTGCAGAAAGGGAAATGCTCATACAATCTGAGGGTTTTGAATATAGATTGTTGTTGACATTGATACTGAGTAACCCAAAACATTACTGTGCACTCTATTGAGGGGTCACATATAAAGTCCAGGCGGTCAAGAAGTCCAAGCCATAGAGCAATTCACAGTACTTTCAGATATGACTTCTGAGCATGTGTACGCACTCCCAGAAAGGTCAGATGAAGGGCTTACACTTTGGGTACTGGATGGCAAACCTTGCAAGATGTGGGCCAAAGGCAGACAGGATTACATCCTATCAGGATGTGGTGGTGGTGAAGAGCATAAACTCTGGAGCCAGAGTTGTATTCAAATCCTGGGTCCATCTCTCAATAACTGGCCATTACTATTACAAAGAGGATTTGGAAATTCCCAAGAAAGAGTCTTAAGCATGCAGTTTCGGGCACACCAGTGTGGACCATCGCTGCAGAAGTCAGTGCTGCTACATAACAGTGTGGCTGTGGAGGGACCATCGGAGCAATAGAAACAAGAGTTCAACAGGGCACAAACGAGAAAACATTACATGAGCCTCCGGGCTGTGTCACCGGAGGCTTAATAAATGCCAAGGTCAGCAAAATGTCTGCACTAGGTTTTTTTTTTTCCGAAGCAAAGAACTCAAACTACTTTTTTTTTTTTTTTTTTTGTATCTTTTTACTGGCTCAGAATGATCTAGATAACAAAGTGGACAGAATAAAATACTAGGAGACATATTATCAAATGGTTAGAACAGGCTGAAAATACAAACAAGCCTTAGGACATTGGTTAATTTGAGGACAAGTGATTCTAGAATGCCTCAGTTGTTTGGAAGCCAGGTGTCTAGCTGCCTCGTGTATCAGGAATGTTTTTGAAGATCTGAAGGAAGTTCATAAAACAGCTCAGGAGTCAGAAGAAAAACAGCCATATCCACTCACAAGGTGCAGGGAGGGAGTCAGAGAAGGCTTTCTCTTGCCCTTCAGCCAAGGCTTTATCCATCACTCCTTTCCCCAAAGCTGTGTGATGTTTTCCTGATATTCACAGTGCATTAAAGACCGCAAATTCACAAAGGCCAGGGACCTCATGGGGGCAGGCAGCAGTCTTTTTCAGCTGTGTGGACAGCAGAAAGCAAGAGAGGGAAGATCAGATGGGGAAGACCTCAGAGGTCAGAGGAGGGCAGCCTAGAGCCACGAGGTAGAGACATTCTTGACCCAAGCACCGCAGGTTCCAGGAGATTCCTCTAGGTCAAAGCTCTGAAATAATCCACACACATCTGACAACTTGTCCTTTCTGATGGGGATCACATGGAAATAAATTGGAGCCAAATACTATGGGACCTCAGCTCACGAACGCTGTTTGTGAACAATTTGGTTCCCAAGCAGAAGCACTTGCAAAATTTTGTATTTTTTTGTTTTTGTTTTTGAGAACTCTGCATTAGGTGATGAACATGACCTCGGCCATCTTTCCTGCACAAACACAAATGTGCACATCCTTTTCAGAACCATGGAATGAACTAAGCTTGTGAACTGAGGCAACACTGGGTTCAGAAAGATCTCAGCACCTGCCTCACAGAGATAAATTTCATGTGATGGCACCAAATGAAACAATCATGTATGCAAAGTTCCTATGAGAAAATCTTTTCCCAAAAGTAATGCCATCCTATAATGTTGCAAATAAAGTTCAGAAAGAGACTTACCCATTCCACGTGCTCCAGTGAAAGCCCAGGGTCTCAGCGACTGGGAACCACCACTGTGGGAGCCTGAGTGATTTCCACAGATATCCAGACCCTCACCCTCCACAACCCATGGCTGTCACTTTGAGTGGCTAGCAAGGACTCTGTAGCTGTGATGAAGGTAGGAGTTATGAGGAGAGATTATCATGGACCTTCTGGCTAAGCCTTGAATGTAACCACGAGTACTTCTTATAGGACGTGTATAACATGCTTAGCAGGGACCCTTATCTAAGAGGCAGCTGTGGCCACAGAAGTGAACAAGACAATATGGGGGCAGAAGCCTGGGAGAGATGAGGTGGGTAGGAAGATGCTGTCCTGTTGGCTCTGGAGACGGAGGAAGAGTCTTAGACCAAGGAACAAAGGTGGCTTCTGGACGCTGGAGCAAGCAAGGAAACAGTTCTGTCCTGGGGCTTCCTGAGAGAACCAACCCCACCTGGGAGGTGGGGGGGGCACCCAGTGCCACTCAGATGGGACAAAATAGGGCAGCGCACAAACTGATAACCACACCAGAGACAAGGCCACATCCTGTGTGGCATCATTTAGGGAAAGTAAGGTCCCGTTTTTGAGATACTATTTAGTAAAGAGAAAAGAGGGACAACAGACTCTATGACTAGGCTGTAGGTGTTTTGGTCGCCTCAGTGTTTGAGCATCGTAATCACTTTTTCTATCTTTTTCTTGAATGGCTTGATGGATATCTAACCCACACACCATAGAATTTATATTTTGACAGTGTACGCCACCATATTTTCAGTGTATTCACAAAATTGTGCAACCATCATGCTAATTCTGGAACATTTTCATCGTGCCTCAGAGGAAGCTTGTATTCCTCAGCAGTCCTTCCCCGCAGCCTCCAGCCCAGAGCAACCCTCAGTCTACTTTTTGTGCCTACGCATTTGCCTATTTTGGAGATTTTACATAAATGCAATCATATAATAGGCGTGCTTGTGCCCTCACCTCTTTCAGTTATGTTACGTTTTCAAGTTTCATCCATGTTTATTGCTATCAGCACTTCCTTACTTTTTAGGGTTGAATAATATTCCACTGTATGAAGAGATCATGTTTCATTTATCCATTAATCAGTGGTGCATATTTCCCCCCACCTTTTGGCTATTATATATAATGGTAACATAAATGGTCAAGTATGAAGTTTTAGGTGCACATATATTTTCAATTATGTTGGACCTATACCTAGGCATAGCATTGCTGGGCCACAAGGTTGTGTTTAACATTTGATGAGCTGCCAAACTGATTTCCAAAGTTGCTGGACCAGATGACGCTCCCACCAGCCCCCCGTGAAGGCTCCAATTCCTCCCACCCACATTAACGCTTGGTGGCTGACTGCCTTTCTTACTACAACCACCTCCGTGGGCACAAAGTGGTATCTCACTGTTGGATTTTTTTCCCTTTCCTTTTCTTTTGGTTCTCTGAGCCAGGGTCTCAGAATACAATCTTGACCTCACAGTGTAGCTCAGGTGGGTCTCAAACGTGCAGTGGTCCCCTTGCCTCAGCCTCACTGTCGTTTTGACTTGCATTTACCTAGTGACTGATGATGCTGAGAATCCTCTGGAGTGTTTGTCGGATATGTGAATATCATTCCTGAAGAAACATTAGTTCAGATCTTCTCAATATTTTAAATTGGGTTGTTTGCTTTTTTTTGTTGTTGAGTTGTAAGAGTTTTTTATATCTTCTGTGTAGAAGTTCCTTATCAGACTGGCAAACATTTTCTCCCATTCTGTGGGTTGACTTTGCACTTTCTTTTTAAATATACTTTGATACATGAAAGTTTTTAATTTTGATGTTCAATATATTTTTTCCCCTTTTGTTTTTGAGGAACCATTGCCTGACCTAAGGTCACAAAAATTCACTGATATTTCTTTCCAAAAGCTTTTATATTAGGAGTGTAGTCTGTTTTATATTAGACGTGTGGTGTATTTTATATTAGCAATGTGATCTACTTCTCAGTTAATTTTTGCTCTGTGAAGTAGGAATCCAATCTCTTTTGTTTGCACATGAACATAAAGTTATTTCAGTACATTTGTTGTAAGAATATTCTTCCTCCCATTGAATGGTCTTGGTATCTTTCTTGAAAATCAATTAGTTACAGGTACATAGGTTTATTTTTGGTTTCTCAATTCTGTTCCACAATGTATGTCTATCCATATGCTGGTACCACACTGTCTTGATTAATGTAGCTTTATAATAAGTTTTGAAATTTGAGTATGAATTTGCTGATTTTATTCTCCCTTTTCAAGATTGTTTTGGATGTTCTGAGTCCTTTGCATTTCCATATAAACTTTGAATTAAGCACCTTTTTTTTTTTTTTGTGGTACTGGAGATCAAACTCAGGACCTTGCACTTGCCAGGCAGGCACTTATGTCACTAAGCTATATTCCCGGCCCAAGCACCCTATATTCAACCTAAAGAAAAGTAGGATTTTGAAAGGAAATTCATTGAAACCATAGATCATTTTGGGCAATATTGCCTTGTTATCGATACTATGTTTTTCAATCCATGAACATAAGATGTCTTTTTATTTATTTAAATCTCCTTTAGTTCTTTAACAATACTTTATAGTTTTCAGTGTGTAAGTTTTGTACCACTTTGGTTAAATTTATTCCTATGTATTTATTATTTGTAATATTATTGTAAATGGAATTATTTTAATTTTCAGATTATTCTTTGCTAGAAGTGCAATTAATTTTATGCATTCATATTGTGCAACTTTGCTGAATTGTTACTATTTTTATAAGTACATTTCTTTAGTGGATTTCTAAGGATTTTTCTGTATAAGACTGTGTCATCTGCAACAAAAGGTAGTTTTTTGTCTTCCTACCTAATCAAGATGTTTTCATTCCCTTTTCCTGCTAATATCTCTGCATAGAGCCCCAAGCCCAACCTTGAACAGAAGTGGAACCATTTTTTGCCTGTACCTGGTTTTCTGAAGAGAGTATCCAGTTTTTACTTTTTGCTGTGGGTTTGTTATAGATGCCCTTTGTCTTAGCCCATTCAGTGTGCTGTAACAAAACACTATAAACAGGGTGGGTTATAAACAGCAGAAATTTATTGCCCACAGTTCTGGAGGCTGCAAGCTCAAGATCAAGTTTTTCAGAGAGCTGGGGGCGAGGACCCTCTTCCTGGCTCCTGGATGAGTCTTTTTGCTGTGTCCTCGCACAGAGGGTGATAAAGCTCCCTGGGGCTCTTTTCTAAAGGCGCTAATCCAGTTCAAGAGGGGTCCATTGTCATTACTTAATCACTTCCTGAAGGCCTCACTTCGTAATACTTTGGGGGTTAGTATTTCAATATATGAATTTTGAAGAGACATAAACATTCAGTCCATAATACCTTTTATCAGCTTATAAACGTTCGCTCTTCTTCCTAGTTTTGGAATACTCCCTGGTTATTTTGTTTAAAACAATATGCCTAGTCTGGATTTCTTTGAACTTTTGACTTTGTAAATTCCAGAAGGTGTCATCATAGCGGAGGCACATGATGACAACCCCAAAACAAAAACATAAAGAATTCTGTCCCAACCTGTTTCAGGAGGCACAGCACTATGTAAAACACTCTGAAATATTTCTGTCCAGATTATTTTTAATAAAGTGAAAAGTATTACTGCCCAGAAAGCTAATACCTCTGTGCACCCCATCCCCCACTTGTGGCTGGAGCCGGTCCTTCCCGTGGACTTCCAGCTGTCAGCTACAATCTGTGCATTCACCCTACCGCCCTTCAGAGGAAATGGGGAAATTGCAAGCCTACACCTGGTTTTCCTCCAAACCCTTTAGTTAATCTTCCTTCCCCTGCCAGTTGCTTTTTATTCCTATACAGTATTTCTATTCTGGTGGAAGACAACATCCAGTCCTGAGGGAAAAGCAGAAAAAGGAAGGAGACACATATTTTTCAGTGTTTCAAGAGAGCTGTTTGAAACAGTGGTGATGACACTTTCATGCAGGTCCATGTCCCTGCTGGACTAAAATAAGTCCTCCGTGGGTAGCAGGGACTCAGCTGGACTACACAGGGTAAGACTTTTGGTCCTCAGCCACCCCTGAGGGTATGACCCCTAGGAAACCAGAGGGGTTACCTCTTCATTGGGCTTGGGTCTCTGCACCTTCAAGGCCAGGTCTCCCTCTCCGAGTCTAGCAGTCTCAGCCATGGCCAATAGCAGGGCTCCAGTTCACTCCTTAGCCCACCTCAACACTACACAGATACTCTTCACACACACCTCCATGGGTTCCTGATCTTGGGTCTCTGGATGAATAATCATCCTCAAAGCATAAACCACTTAGTCCTCTCAAGCCCCTAGACTTGGATTTACGCCCAAGGCCACCAGCATCCCCATGGAAGGCTCCAGGCATCTTGGCAGAAGTAGGTACAGCGGCCCTAAACCTCATTTCCAGAACTCTGAGACCACAGTGGGCTCTGCAGAGCAAATTGAGAAGATTTTGTTTAGCTTAATCTCTTTATTGTGGGTTGCTTCCTTTTCAGCATGCTCCTACACATATAAGGTGCAAAGATTTCTTTCTGTTTAGTCTCCAGGGAGGCAGTGCTTGGCAGGTGTCCTTTGGACACCTGTGGATCCCTCTTCTAGTAACAGGGCCTTAGCTACTCCTTTTCTTTCTTAGTAGGTGACTCAGGCCAGTCAGTTAACAATCTCTGGTCATGGCCATTGCTTCAGGGATAGGTATATAACCCAAGTTTGTTCCTATCAGGATAAATTCTGAAACTTGTTACAGGCTAATGAGATGTGTTCTTCTTTTCCCATGGCCTTTAACCTGAAAGACTTCTGGCCACATCTTAATTTACCATAGGTACAAGAATAAAGTCAGCATGAAGGAGAATTAGGAAGCTGAGAGGTAAAGATATTCTTTGACATTTTATGAGTGTCTGGATCAAGCCATGCCTTAAATCAATGATCCCTTGAACTTTTTAATTACATAAACTAATAAATTATCTTTTTGTTTAGGTAGTGTGGGCTAGGTTCTTACCATTTGCATCCAGAAGTTTCCCAAAGGACATAATCACATGCCTACAGATACATAGAAGAGTCACACCTGCTCCCTATCCTTTCCATTACCAGGCAAGCATTCTTTCTCTGTTCTTCTCCATGATCTCAGACTCCCTGATCCTTCAAAGTATTTCTTAACTGCTACCTGGAGCAATGTTAGTCCTCAGAAATTGTTTCCTCCTTAAACTAGTGTGTTCGTGACTTATAAACTTGAGTCTACTCTCTAAGAGTTTTCCTTAAAGACTTCTTAGAGGACATCTTGAATTTAAAAATAGGAAGCAGAGCCTGTCTGTCTCGTATCTGCAGACCCCCACCCTACCCCTACCCATACTATGTAGTGATAGGCTTCCCTCTGAGATGTTGTGAGTGCTGTAGGGGCAAGAACGGTGCCAAGCGTGCGAAAATGCCTGTGGTAATGGTCACTGGAAAGGAATGGAGGAGCTTCTGTACTTTATTATTATTGTCTTTTACAACATGACTATCTTGTTTTCACTTTTTCTAATACTGAGGACTGAACCCAGGGCTTTTGCAATGAGCTATATCTCCAGTAATTTTTATTTTCGTACATGGTCTTGCTCAGACTGAGCTTGAACTTGTGATTCTCCTGCTTCAGTCCCCCAAAGTGCTTGGGTTACAGGCAAGGTCCACTATATCTGGCTATCTTTTATAAAACCCGTGTCTGGCAAAGCCAACTCTCAGTGTGTATAATGAGGAGGGTCATGAGTTAGCCAGCTCTTCTGCTCAGCTTCCTGAAGTCCCTGGCACCCATTTCTCCTGTGGGTATCCCACACTAGCTGTTTCAAGCAGAGAACCACGCATCAACGTGGGCCTTGACCTTGTTCAGGAGGAACCTATCTCCAGGATATAGGCATGGTCCAATGCTTCACAGAGAAATTTATCTCTCAGAAAATTCCCAGCCCTAGCTTCATGGGTGCTCCCCAGACTCCTCGAATATAGAGGCAAATAACATAAATATAAGTAAGTATTGTGCCCATAAGCAAGAGAGTGCCTAGCAACCCAGAACAAAGAAAGGAGAAGGAGAAGGATTGATTCACAGGACCTGTATGAAACCTGCAGTAAATTCCTTTCTGTGTGAATAACACATTTGTGAGTGTTAAATTACAGAAGGGCAGGGGGTGCTGAGGATGAGAAATAGCAGAGTTGGTGTGTCCAGGTCCCACCCTGGAGCAGTAATCAAGAGTCTCTTGGCCATTGTCCCACTAGCTGGCATTGTGGGAGGGGAGAGTCTCGCCAGAAACTTCAGGACTGGAACATGGGTTTAGAGACCATATTTTTATCTTTTTAGGGTCTTGCAAGCTAAAGTGATAGAGGTGTCATCCTAGGTACAATTCAGAACACGAAGTCACAAAGTAAATATGAGAATTTGACATTTTTCTATAAGGACTATTTCTATGCTTTGCTTAAAATTATGTGTGTGTGTGTGTGTGTGTGTGTGTGTGTTTGTGTATTACACATTACTTAGATCTTATTAGATCATATTACACATTTTTGGGTATGAAAACTTTTGAACATATTCAAACTCAACAGAAGAGTATGATTTTGGGCCCTTTCATCCAGATTCAACATTAGTAAAATTCTGCCAAATTTACCTCACTGATTTCTTTTTCTTTGCTAAATCATTTGAAAGGAAATCCAAGACCTTCTGCAAGCATCTGAATATGCACCTACAAAAATGATAGAGATTGTCATTTGGGATAAGCAGATGGGATGATTTTAGTTTGTTTTTGCCTTTGGCAGCTTCTAATACTTAGCTTGTATTTCTCTGATGGTCTTGAAAGGGTCTTTTGCTGATTCTATGTTCTTATTTTTAAGGTCCTTGCTTCATCCATGTTGTAGGCATGCACTCAGGCTGACTTCCGGAAATCTAGCGTTATTTGGGGTGTACTGGAACCAGAGAGAGGCAAGAAAAAGAAAAGCAGTTAGAAAGAAAATATCAAAGTGGCATTTTTATAAGATCCATGTGGAGCCTGCTAGCTGTGCGGCGTGCCTACAAGAGACTTCCAGCTGAGGGGCGGATGGAACTACCTCAACCAATGAAGCAGCCATTCCCCCAAGGTCTTCTGAAGATTTGGATTAGGAGGTGAAGAAAGGGTTGTTGTTGCTTCTGCCTGTCACCATGGTAACTCCAACCAGGACTGGGCAATATTAGGATTTTCTAGAGGAGTTTGAAGACTGCTAATCCTAGGTCAGAGCAAGCGGGAATGTGTACAGATAAGACAGTTGCTCCCTGGTTTGGCTTCCCCAAAGAAGAAGGAAGGGGGATTCTGAGGGCAGTGAGGAAGGAAAGGAAGAGCCATGAAAAGTTCTCTTGACCCAAGAGGAATCCCCTGCCCTGGGGCTGGGGTGCATTGCCTCCCTAGAACTGACACAGCCAACAAAAGGAAAAAAAGTTCATATACTTTATGACCCTGCAACCTACCTCTAGGAATTTATTCTAAGAAAAAGTCAGAGTTTGCAGAAAGATTTATTTTGTTTGAGGATGTCCCTTAGAGCATTATTTATAGCAATAAAGAGTAGGGAGGATTACCTTAAGGTTCAACAGCTGATGTGGGATTGGTTTAATGAATTACAGCTCCTGGCAAAGACGAACGGTGCTGGAGAGGTCGTCAAGTGAAACAGAGAAATGTCCACAGACAGAAAGGTGTGTAAAAAAGAGGTTATACAAGAGGGTTGATGTCAGTCTCAGTGTCAGACAGTTAGAGGAATAAGAGAGGAAGAGGAGGGAAAGAGAGGTCTATAATTCAAATGTTTAATATAGACACATATTTTTATCATTGTTAGAATTTTTAACATTATTTTTCAAATTTCTTATATTGAATGTCCACTGATTTATGAAGTTTCTTATACTAACAATAGGTAACATAATGCAGGGGCAGAGGAGAGGGAGAAGGAAGAGCATGTGAATTAGAGGGAGCAGGAGAGGTAAATGCCAGGAAAGAAGAGGAAAGGGAAGAAGGAAGAAAGAGAAGGGAAAGGAAGGGAAGGGAAGCAAGGGATTTAAGAGTGGTTTTGGAAGGTTAATTTAGGGTTGTATGGAAGTCTTTTACAGGGAGGAAAAGAGGCAACACCAAGATTTCGAAGGTCTGGGGAAAATATCAGGCCTACGTTTTCCTTTTAGAGCATGTGGCCTCCTTCCTTAGGAGACTAATGTAACAAGGAACTTCGACCTTTTAAATAATTGATAATGGTGTTGAAATGAATTTGTATAATTTTATTGAATGATCATTTGGTCACTGCTCAGCCCATGGACAGCCTGCACAAAATTTCACAGAAGTTGATTAGCAAATAAAGGTCTGCCTAGACCTTTGTTTTCTCGTGACACTCGCTCAAGAAAAAGGTGATGACAAAGTTAAGTGACACTCTTCCGGTGAAGTTTTCCATGAAAGATAGCCAGAAAGTATTCTCTGTGCACAACATGAAAAAAAAAAACCCAAAAATACACCCGGCTCCTGATGACAGGTACAGGTCTGTGAGAGGGTGGACCTTATAGAAAGACATTTCTGGGGGACAAGGGCTAGTGTGGCATCTGCCCACTGGCAGTGGAGTCCTACTACTGCCTGCCATCCTGGTCCTCAGTTCTGTAGCTTCTGCTGGAGTTTGGGTGAGGGCCTGGCGGAGGGAATTCAGTCAAGGGTAGGGGTCTCCTTGTTTCTTCCCTCTCTGAGACTTTACTGCCTCTCTAAACAGATCTATATACTGGTCCCAGGAGACATGTAGATTGGCACATGTCACACTGAAGCTACAGGACACAGTTGGTTCACTGTCAGCTGTCCAGGGCTGAGGAGTCCATTGTATTTTCAAGATGGCAGAAACTCTTCCCCTCCTAGGCCCAAGATGCTCTGAGCGGCTAGCCTCCTTAAGGTCCCATACATCTCAGACGGGGTGAGCTGAATTCCTGTGAAGAACAGGAGACGGCTGCTGCTGTGTGGGACTGTCCTGTTACTGACATGCTAAGAACCTTCTCTAGGCCAACTCTGTCCTATGTATTAATCCTCTATACGTCCACTGAGCACTTTCTCTGTTCCAGAGCCCATTCTGTGTTCTAAAGATACACATCCAGGGAACAAAGCAGATAAAGTTTGTTTTCCCACTAACAAACAGCAAGAAGACCAGAAACAAGGACAATAAGCAAAACCTACTGTATGCCAGAGAGTCAAGGCTCAAAGAGAAGAAGAACATACAGAATAGGAGCCGGAAATACGAGAAGTTGCTCTTCAGCTGGGGCTGGAAGGGGAGACCGCAGCAGGAAAATAACTGAGAGCAGGAGACAGGCAGGTAAGGGGGTGAGCCAGGCAGGGAGGTAGAGGAGGAGAATTCCAGGCAAGGAAGCAGGTGCAGAAACCCTACAAATGACTGTCCCTGGCATGGTTTAGACAGTATTTCTCAACATTTGCCTCTTTTAGTGCCCTCGTACAGAATCTTTTTAGGCACCTGTTTTGACTAATTGATTGTGCCATGAAATTTAAACCACAAACACACAGTATATCTGTTTATGTATTGTCTGTGTATCTGTTCATTATAAATTTATAAAATAAGATATGTTTTGCCCACAAGAACCAATTTTTAGGCCCTTGATAGCGGTATCAAGATTTGGGCTTAGGCAACAATATGCAATGGAACAACCGTTGGTGAATTCCTACCATCTTGTATCGTAAACTCTGTATTGTCTCTAATGTTTTATCTAATAATTATTTTTTTATTCTCTGTAATGGTTTGAACGATCTTCCATTCTTATGTCTGGTAATCTGAGCAACGTAGTCGAAGACAATAATACATAATAAAGCAACCACTGTTAATTCCTATCATTTTGTTTTGGCAGTACTGGGGATCAAACTCAGGACCCTGCACTTGCTAGGCAGGTGCTTATTCCACTGAGCTATATCCCCAGCCCTCCTATCATTTTGTTTTGAAACCATGTATCACGTTCAGTGTTCTTGCTTTGTTTTGTTTATGTCTGTGATGTTGGTAGGCTGTTATTGTTCTTTTTTTTTTTTTTACTACTCTCTTTAAAATAAAAGAAATGATTTGGGCTTGATAATCTTGGCTGGGAGTTCTGAAGGGCAGGAGGTCTGAAGCACAGTGAGAGGGAAGAAGAGAAGGTCCCAGAGGTGCCGAACGGGCTGGCTGAGGTCAGGCTTTATCAGAAAGTGAGAAACTCTTATCTGTATGAGAAGGAAGTGGTGGAGGGCTGTAGTAGAGGAGCAATAATATGGTTTTCCTTTTATTTATTAGGAAGTCTGGGAGCTCCTGGAGAATATGTGGGATCATAGAAATAGAAGACAGTAACAAACCTGTGTCTCAAATAAGGCTCAGTGGAGTGCGGAGGCAGAACTCGCTTCTTCTCCTTCCTCCCTTCCTTCCTTCCCTTACTCTTTCCCTCTGCCTTCTTCCTCTTTCCTTCCTCTGAAGCTCTGTTTGGATTCCCTGTGCTGAGTGGTGAGGCAGGGGAACACAGGGCATTGTGGAGGCACGGACAAAAGCATCTCTTCTCAGGGATGAAGCAGGGAAGGACAAAGGGGGCCAGCCATGAGCATAGGGGTCAAAAGCACTTCCTGGGATAGGGCCGGCAGGGCAGATGCAGGAAGTCCGAGATGCTGTGCTTTGCTGGAGGTGGGGGTGAGGTGGAGGGAAGAGGTGGCAAAGGGCCTTTGCTGGACCCCTAGCCAGGGCAAGATCTCATTGGCCCTTAGAGGCCTCTTTAGTACCTCAGACTTAGTCCTGTGGCATGAGGTTCGTACACGGGCTTGGAGCTACACTGTTATGTGGGCACTCAGAGCACTATGTGTACCACTGTTTGTAGATGGTAGACTTGAGACAGCATTGGAGGAGACAGGTGGGATTCAGGAGTCTGGGTATGGGATGCAAAGGGCCTGTGGTAGGATATCAAGCATGCGCACTCAAATCTTCTCTAATCTGTCTATTTTTCCCATTCTCCAGCAATCTGATAGAGCCAGAAACCAACCCAGCTTCAAAGGAAAACCCATATGTGTGCAAATATGGATACAGCTGGAGAGAGATGGTCTATGCAGACATCACTGTCCCTTCAACTTTGGGCTCCCCTCTTAGAACAGAATGTTCTGGGCACTGTGACTGCCAGCTCAGGCCTCCTTGAGTCCCAGGCTGCACATCCACATGGCCATCTGTCTCCGCCTCTCAGCACCAGCAAGCAGGTCCTGCTCTCACTCTGCTCTCTCCATTAACTTAAACTGCGCTTGAGCAGATCCGCAGGAATAAATTAAGAACAGAACGGACAAGGATCTGCATCCAAAGCAAAGACTGACAGTCCTTCTGGGGCCTGAGCCCATGAAGAAAATTGCTTCTGCTCATCATTTTTCATTTTCTAACTGCCGTGTCTCTGCCAGTTTCTAATTCCCTGGAGGAGCCAGTAGCAAAATGTTCCAAAGTCCAAGTCTCAAGGTCAGAGGGAAATGAGGCCGGGTGGTGACCCCTCTCCACGCGGAACTCCACGGCCACCGCTCAGGACTTGGGTGAGAGGGCCGAGCCTCCTCCAGGAAGTGGAACTAAAATCACAGCGCGCAGGGCAGCCACTTGGCATAGAGCTGTGGTGTGTGAGGAAGGGGGCTGCCTAAGCCCAGCTGCGCGGGGAGGTTCTGTCTTGTTTTTTTTTAAATTTCATATATGTAACTGTGGATTCATTCTCAGATCTTTTTTAAGAAAATTTTCTTAGTACATACTTGCTGTACCTGATCTTTACGTTCATCTTAAGACTCAGGCACAAAGACTCAGCATGTTGTGACTCTTGATGCCCCTTCCCCTCCCCACCCTCTATCTCTAATTCCCCTCCCCCATTTTCATTATTATTATTTTTAGTTCATGTTTGTGACACATGATGAT
This sequence comes from Dinomys branickii, assembly GCA_004027595.1. Classification (NCBI taxonomy): domain Eukaryota; kingdom Metazoa; phylum Chordata; class Mammalia; order Rodentia; family Dinomyidae; genus Dinomys; species Dinomys branickii. Next base: position 49,932 of record PVLD010004639.1, read on the forward strand.
TACATGCACTGTGGTTAGTTCCTTGATTCGGTTCAGTGATTGCATTCATTGTGCTTAAAATGTACGTGATACATTGTGAGTCCTTTCACATCCTCTTTCCTTCTCCTTTCCTCCCGTCTTGGTCCCCTTTACATTTGCATAAGATATACCTCCCTGTTTCCTTTTACCAACCTTTTATGTTGCTGTTTACCTTGTACTTTGGATTACTCCAATGAGAGAAACCGGATGGTATTTAAGCTTGTGTAGTAGATTCATTTCACTTAACATTATGTTTTTGAGTGCACCCACTTTCCTGCAAATGCCTCAGATTTATCCTTCCTTGTAGCCAAGCAATATTCCATGATGCACAGATACCACATTTTCTTCATCCATTTATCTGTTGATGGACATATAGACTGCTTCCAAGACTTAGCTGTTTTGGTTTGTGCTGCTACAAACATTTGTATGCATGTATCACTGAAATATATCCTTGGCTTTTTGGGGAAGAAGGAATAGCTGGGTTGAATGGCATTTCTAGTTTTCATTTTAAAGAAATTTCCATACTGACTTCTATAATGGCTCTACTAGTTTACATTAACACCAGCAATGTAAAAGGATTCCTTTCTCACCACCGCCATAGCATCATTTGTTATTATTTGATTTCTTGATGATTGCAGTTCTTTCTGGAGTGTTGTCCTAATTTGCATTTTTAATGAACAGCGAAGTTGAATATTTTTTTCATGTATTCATTGGCCATTTGTCTTTCTTTTTCTGAGCAGTGTCTACTCATTTCAGTTGTCCATTTCTATTGGGGCTTTTATTTGTGGAAGTCTAATTGTCTTGAGGGCTTTAAATATCCTAGACATTCTCTTGAGGCAGGAGACTAGGGTGTGGCAAAACTGATGGGGGAAATAACCATAATCTGTTTATTACAGAATCCCAGGACATGTGTGCAGAGCAGTTCCCAAAGACCCCCACATGGACTTCTTGTAAGAACCGCAGCAGGTTTCTAGTAGGATGGCCCAGATCTGACATTAGCTTGAGGGTGGGAGAGACTCAAAGGACAGTCCACACTGAGTTCTTGGCCACTGTGTTCTCTCTGGCATAGAGGTCCATCTCACCCTGTAGGGTACACTTCTTTTCCTGCTCTTACTTGGCCCAAACTCACTCTGTGGGTTTCTTTTCCTGCCTTTAATAAATGTAAAACCTGTTTGTGCTTGTCTTGACCAATTCTTTGTTCAGGAGGAAAAGAATCTAGAAACCATTTCTAAAAGGAGATTCCAACATCACCAGACCCAGTAACATTCTGTCTGAGATGTAGCTGGCAATAATGATTTCCCACCGTGTAGGTTACCTTTTCACTTTATTGGTTATTTTTTTGCTGTGCAGAAGATTTAAATTTGGTAATAATCTCATTTGTTGCTTCTTGCTGTTATTTCTTATGCAACTGGAGTTCTGTTCAGGAAGTTCTTGCTTATAGCTATGACTTGAAGAGTTTTACCTATTTTATCTTCCCATAAGTTGTTTCTTTCTTACTATTTAGATTTTTTGATTCAATTTGATTTTAATTTAGTAAGGTGAGAGATATGAGTCTAGCTTTAGTCTTCTGCACATGGATAGCCAGTTTTCCCAGCAGCACTTGTTAAAGAAGGTATCATTCCTCCAATGTATATTTTTGGCCACTTTTTCAAAGATCAAATATCTGAATGTGTCTTGGATTGTTCCTGCATTCTCTAGTCTGTTCCATAGATCCACACGTCTGTTTTTGGGCCAAAACCTTGTGTTTTTATCACTGTAGCATTGTAGTATAATTTGACGTCAGGTATTGTTATGTCACCTACTTTGCTCTTATTGTCCAGGATTTCTTTTACTACTCTAGGTCTTTTCTGGTTCCGTACAAATTTCAGGATTCTTTGCCTTTATAACTGTGAGGAATGCTGTACGTATTTTGATTAGTATTGCACTAAATCTATATATCATTTTGGGACTATTGTCATTTTGACAACATTAGTTCTGCCTATCCAGGAACAAGAAACATCTTTCTATTTTCTGATGTCCTCTTCAATTTCCTTTTCCAGACTACTGTCATTTTCATTGTAAAGGTCTTTTTATTTCCTTGGTTAGGTTAATTCCTAAGTATTTAACTTGTTTTGATGCCTTTGTGAATGGTACTGATTTTCCTAATTTATTTTTCTGTGATTTCATTATTGGTGTACTATTGGAACACTATTGATTTTTATGTTTTATTTTTGCATCCTTATGTACTGCTAAATTTGATTATTATTTTTTTTAACCATCACTGGATGCTGTATTACATAGTGTTGTCTTTGCATTTGTTAACACAAAAACAATAAAGGAAATACTAGATTACAGGGAAAATAGTAGGGGGTTACCACTAGATGTTGTATTACATAATGTTATCTTTGTCTTTATTACTCAATTATATAGATGATGGCTCATTCAATTAATCAATTTTCTCCACTTCACCACCGTTGTTCTACCACCCTGTCAGTGGTCTTCCCACTGGTAATAACTGCACTTTTGGTTTATTTACTCCCTCATGCTCTTACTTTGGGCAGAGACTTGGCTGCTTCTAAATATGCTGTATATTAAATGGGTGTACACAAATTACTATGGCAGGAAGTGGAGAAGCACCCTTTGTAAGCCCTCACAGCTGTCAAGTGTCCAGTCAGGTAGGTGAAGTTACACAGCAAACTGCCAGACTCTGTCAGCACATCTGCATCCATAGGCTCAGGTGAGTCTTCAGGGCCTTTCTGGGGACCAGGCAAAGTGCCTGGCGCACCCTGGTGGCCAGGTGGAGTGCCTGGCATGCTGGGGGCCAGATGGAGCACCTGGTACACCCCAGGGGCTGAGTGGGGCTCTGGGAGCCGGGCAGAGTTCCTGGCACACTCCAGGGGCAGGATGGAGCACCTGGCATACCTCGGGGCAGGGCAGAGCACCCAGCACACCCCAGGGGCTGAGTGAAGCTCCAGGGGTAGGGTGGAGTGCCTGGTATACCCTGAGGGCTGAGTGAAGCTCCTGGAACACCCTGGGGGCCAGACAAAGCATCTGGCATGCCCCAGGGAACGAGTGGAGCTCCTGGCATGCCCTGGAGGCTGGGCGGAGTGCCTGGCACATCCTGGGGGCTGTGAGGAGCACCTGGCATGCCCCAAGGGCCAGGCAGAGCCTGGCACACCCTACAGGTAGGGTGGAGCTCCTAGCACACCCCAGGGGCTGGGTGGAGTGCCTGGCACTTCCCGGGGCTGAGTGGCACTCTGGGGGCAGGGCAGAACTCCTGGCACACTGCAAGGGATGGGCAAAGCACCTGGCATGCCTGGGAGGCTGGGCAGAGGTCTGGGGGCTGGGTGGAGGCCTGGCACGCCCTGGAGGCTGGGAGGAGCTCCAGGGGCAGGGCAGAGGCCTAGAACACCCCAAGGGTGGGGCAGAGCACCTGACATGCCCCAGGGTCAAGTGGAGCTCTGGGGGTGGGGCGGAGTTCCTGGCACAACCTGGGTGCAGGGTGGAGCACCTGGCACACCCTGGGGGCCGGGCAGAGCTCCAGACATGCCCCAGGGAGGTGCTTCCCAGCCAATCCAAGTCTGCGCAACCATCCCGTGGACTCCCGGACTCTGTCCCAATGCCATTCTGTGGGAGGCCCAGTCTAGGTCCTCAGGGCTCTCATGCAACCCGAAGGGAGGCCCCTCCCCCCTCAGGCCTTGGAGCTCCCCATCAAAGTGCCTGGTATCCCCTCATAGGCCATTAGTGTCTTTGGAGACTATCCCCTCCCAGCTAGAGATGTGGGTCTACACCCTAGTTCCATGTCTTCGCCTCATCTCACCACTCAATCTTGTTGGGCATTGGGTGCACTTAGGATGCTAGGCTCAAGTGGCATGAGGTCTCCTGCACCTGTGCTCACCGTGGTAGTCCATGGTGTGTACTAAGTTTGGTTATTAGTTCTCGGAAAGAACTGGAGGATTTTCTTGGGTCTGCTGTATGGAGTATGTTGTTGTCTCTCAGGATCCAGGACTGCTGCTTTTCGTGTAGTTTGACACTATGGGTTCGTACATTTTTCATATATGCAAACAGTGTGGAGTCTCTCTTGGTGCTCATATTAGTAGTTTAGGGTGAGTCCTGAAGCCCGTTGACTCAGCCCATTGTTGTCAGGATCACATGGTGCCTGCTAGGGCTAGCAGGACTCACAGTGCTCAGAGAGGGAGTTCAGGGTGGGGGCTGAATACCAGTAACTCAGCCCATGCTTCCTGCTTGGTGTTGGAGTGAGAAGGGCATGGGACCATGTAGCTCACCTCCATCTGCAGCTCACTCTTTCTGTTGTGCTCCAGCTCCCTCTTGTTTTTTGACTGGATCCCTGGGAATTACTGTAGTCCTGGGGTCCTTCCACTGCTTTCTGCTACTCTTTGCTGCTATTTGCTCACACAATGTAGAGGTCTGAGGCCGTATCCTCGGGGCAGGCATAGATCTGGGTGTGGTGGGCTGCTCACTGGTTACCTTGACTCTGGCCTGCCTCACGGTACTGATTAGAGAGATTTCTGCAGAGTGGGGATTCTGCTTCAATGGCCTTTGTAACCTCCCATCCTCCCACTGGATGCGACCACTCCTTCTGACCTCCACTGCTTCCTTTTCGGGCTGCACTTTCTCCTCTCCGATTTCGAATCAGCTCTCAGGACTATGCTCTCCCCTGGCTGATTGGGGATATTTCCAAGAGCAGGGGCTTCTGAGGCCAAAGCTGTGAGTGCTGAAACGAGGGAGCGGGCTGAGGGTGTGTATGAAGCAGTGGCTCCTTCCTTTTCTGCCTCCTCTTCCTCTGTTTCATGGCAGCCCTCAGAGCCTTTTCTCCAGGGTAGGTCTTGTTTGCTCTTTCTGAGAATTTCAATTTCCATTTCAGATCTTTCCTGGGTGCAGGGTACCAGGACACCCATTTGTCTCCTTCTTGTCTTTCTCATGTTGCTGTATTTCAGTATCTAGTTGGTGATCCTCTGGGGGGATCTTTCTCTGCTGCTTACCAGGTCACCATCTTACCTGAAGTCTGTTCTGTTTTTCTAATATGAGCGCTTATTGCAACAAAGTGGCTTCTTAGAACTGTTTTCATTGTGTCTCACCGGTTCTGCTGTGTTGCACTGGCATTGCTGTTTGATTCCAGAAACTGTTTAATTTCTTCCTTGATTTTTTCTGTGACTATTGGGTGCTCAGAAGTGTGTTACTATTTCTCAGTATTTGTAAGTTTCCTGGAGTATACTTTGTGATTGATTTCTAGATTTAATGCACAGTGGTCTGATAGTAAACTTGGGGTAATTTCCATTCTTTTCTATTTATTTAAACAGGCTTTGTGGGCTTATTTTGGAGAAAGTTCTGTGTGCTGCTGAGGATATGTTTTCTGTTGTAGTAGGGTAAAACACTCTGTAGATATCTATTAAGGTTATTTGCCCTAAAGTGTAGTTCACTTTGATATTTCTTTGTTGTTTGTTTGTTTAGTTGATCTATCTCTTTATGAAAGTGGGTTATTGTGGTCACCTTCTATAACTGTGTTGATATTTATTTAATCTTTTATGTCCAGCAATATTTGTTCCATGGAGTTAGGTGCTCCACTATTTGGTACTTCTATATTTTAAGTGTTTTCTTTCACTGTTGGATTGTTCCCTTCACTAGTACACAGAGACCTTCTTTACCTTTTCTGACCAGTTTTAGCTTGAAGTTTACTTTGTCTGGAAGTAAAATCTCTACTTCTACTTGCTTTCCATGTCTTTGTGCATGAAATATTATTTTCCATCCTCTGAGTTTTAGTTTATGAATCTTTTTGGATTAGATGAGTTTCTTGAATGCAACAGACTGATGAACTCTGTTTTTGGACCAGTTTCTCATCTCTATCTTTTAATGAGGGAGTTGAGACCATTAACATTGAGAGATATTACTGAAAGATATTGATCTATTCCTCTCACTATGCTGGGTAGAGACCTTGAAGCCAACAAAAGTGAAAATTCAGATGGAATGAATGCCTTAAAGAAGACAAATATAGATGAACAGAAAGAAAGAAAGAAAGAGAGAGAGAGAGAAAGAGAGAGAGAGAAAGAGAGAGAGAAAGAGAGAGAGAAAGAGAGAAAGAGAAAGAGAGAGAGAGAGAGAAAGAAAGAAAGAAAGAAAGAAAGAAAGAAAGAAAGAAAGAAAGAAAGAAAGAAAGAAAGAAAGAAAGAAAAAGTTATCAACAGAAAAAAGAACACAGTTACCAGGAGGATTCTTAGTGCCTAGAATGTGCAGCCTGCCTTGGTCTCTCCCATTTGGCCATCTTACCCATGGTAGTGAGCCTAGGTGACTGGAGTTCATAGTTGTTGTTTGGGATGTGAACCCCAAATAGTAGGGGTCATGCTTTCATGTTCCTAAATTGTCACTAATATCCAACTTCTGTGCCTTCCAGGGATTAATGCTATACAACGGAAAGGCATGTGACATTATATACAATGGCCAAGGGATGGGCTTTTGGGGCAGGGAAGTCTTGGTTTGAATCTTGGGTCCCACTTTCTACTGTATTATGCTGTATAAATTATATTTTATACATTATATCTTCCTAAACTATATACTACCTTATACAGTCCAGCACAGTGTCTGGTACTTAGTAAGGGCATGATAAAGTGGTTGTTACTGCCATTAGTTAGTCCATCCTGCTTGCCATGTAGTAAAATCTCCATCAGGTGTTTACTTCCACTCCCTGTGACTTGCTCTCCCTGGTTCCGTTCAAACTTCTTCATCAACTCCCTCTGCCCATACAAAACTCCACCATGGCAAGGACTGTCATCACTGCTGATCCTCTGCTAGTTGCTTGATGGCAAAGCCTGTATTCTTTCACCCTGGATCCCCAGCACTTACCATAGTATCTGGCAGAGGGGAGTACACCACTGGTGGTGGTGGAAGGGAAAGGATATCATTTATGGAATATGTTGCATCTTCCTCTACCTTGCTCAGACCAGGAACTCATGCAGCAAGGACCTCAGGGTTTCTTTCTGGGTGTTTCCTAAACCCAATATGTACTTACCTGAGGGCAGCAATGTGAGTTAACTGTTTTTTGGGGAATTGTCCTTCTTCCTGCTAGATAGTTATTTGGTATTTGTGTGTGACCTGTCTACTACTCCTTTCACTTGCCTCGGACTTGTTTCTACTCATAATCTGTAGCTTTCTTTAGCAAATACCTCACATTTTTGGCATGGCCTCCTTTTGTCCAGGCAGATCCTAGTGCCACACACTTCCTGGCCAGGTGTGAACGACTCATCTGTGACCTCCGAGCAATGATTATAAGCTTCAGTTGCTTTGTATGCACAAATGTTTGACGTTGTCAAGTTTCAGTACCTGGGTTAGATCCATAGTCCCTGTGTCTTCATCATTCCAGGCGCAAAGACAACCTGACTTGCCTGCTGCTGCCCACTCCACACCTTGCCAGCCTCCTCCTCATTCCCGTTCTCTTCCCTCATGGTGCTCCAGCACCTCCAAGGCTTCCCGCAGGGTCAGTGAGATGATGCACACCTTTGAGTCTAGGGGTGGGACCTTGTCCCTTACCACAGGTGGACGTGGGCCTTGCTCAGGCTGCTCTTATGTCCTGCTCTTCTTGCATGCTTCACTCCTAGGTTGAGCCACACACAGAACCTCAGACTTAGTTATTTCCAAGAACTATCACCGGAGAAAGCCTTGCAACCATCAAGCAGTGCTGATCTTATGTGAGCTAGCACAAATCTGAAATTAAGCTAAGCAAATGGTGCTAATCTCATCATCGTCATCAAACCGAGACCCACAACCCAAGGGGACAGAGGGAGCTGAGTCTCTGGATTGTGTGAGGGAAGCTTCTAGCGATCAGGTTGCTGCAAGCTCAGGTTCACAAGGGGTAATGACCACAGTTACAATTACACGTGCTGTTTACAGACTCTGCCCTTGTACTTGAGACAGTCCAGACGGCACCCCAGCCACAGCTGCTCAGAGCCTCTGGCATGAGCCATGCATGCACCCTGTGAGAGCAGGGGAGCCACCTCCAACCAAGAGAAAAATGGGGCCATTTGACATCTCCTTGGGGTACCTCTTCAGAGCAGATGTCCTTATATGGGTTTTCTTCATTACTCCCTCCATACCTCTTTTGTCTTTCTGTCTGTCTTTCCATAACACCATCACAGGCTGGAATTCCTTGTCTGCGCAGAGAATGAAAAAAATTTTGCTAGAGTTTTCAGACTTAAAATCAGAAGCACTGGTAGTTTCCTGAGTTTTTGAAATAAATTTCCAGTAGTTCTTCAGATATTCCCTAAAGCTTTGGAAATGAAGAATTCCTTCCTCTAGCGCAGGAGAGCAAACAAGCTTTATCATCCCACACATTTCCACTGTGCCCTCAGTGCTGGGGACAGCAGAAAAGGCAGATTTGTGTATGTTCAGTACAGAGAATGCAAGGGCAGCCCTGTCCTCAAACCTGGGACCTGGAGTGGCTAACACATGCCTACAAGCAATCTGTTAAGCACTAGCATAAAGGGGCTTGCAGATTAAAGTCATAAGCTTTTCATTTCAGGGTGCTCAGAGGACATCTCCTCCTGAAAACTGTCACAACAGAAGGGAACATGCAATGAATGGGAGCACAGCGCAGCTGAGTTTCCAAAATCTTTCTAACTCTTCACTTCACTGCAACCAAACAGTGCTGCCTGGAAAACTGAGGATAAAGAAGAGAGGAAAGAGTATGTGTAATTCAGGAGCTCCAGGTGTGGGAAATAAGACGGTGGTTCAGGAAGGTGAGGAACAGCATAATTTGCTGAATTCAGTGGGGGCCAGGCTCCTGAGAACTGGAGAGTTAACAGATTGTAGCCAAAGCTGCGGCCTTCACGTTTTCTGATGGGAAAGATAATGAAGCAATAAAATCAGCCATGGCAACCAGCAAGAGCTCCGCTCTGTGGGGCTGCCTGGGCAAGCAGCTGCTCGCGGGTGCCCGCTCAGGGTCCACATGGGGACTGCAGTCCACCAGCCGGCCAGCCACACAGAGGACCAAAGAGCCAGGCCTAATGCCCTCCTTTGGGGACACCAGAACTTCAGCTCCTCAGCCTGTCACCGAGCCTGTCTCACGGAGGGGCAGCCCATATGGTCAAGCTGTTGCACTGCCAGAGACAGCAAGGGTAAATAAACGCTGGGAGTCCAGATGGGAGGCCGACCAGGCTGGCTCCTCTTCTTGATCTCATCACTGGGGGTTGGGGGAGCCTGGGTAGAAACCCCAGGAGGCACCTTAGTGATTTTCCAGGCCAAGGACTTCATTTGTCAGATGAGAAAAGCCCCCTCCCCCTCCCAGAGGTTAAGAGATTTGCCAAAAGTCACATAGTGAATCAACTACAATGTAGAGAAAAGGGGTAGTCAAGAACCCAGCTGGGCTGGCATCCCAAGTCCCAGCTCTGTACCAGGGCCAGTTACTGAAGTTCTTGTGGCTTCAGTGGACAATAGGGGCAAACTGAGGACCTTGTACATTAGGAAGATCCATGCAAAGGCATGAAAAGCCCACTGCCTGGTTCAGGGTTACTGCTTAGTGGGTATTGAGGGTTTTAACTTAATAGTGTGGATTTTAGTACCTGAACGGATCTTAGGATCTCCTTTTACCCGGCAGGGATAATGTGTGATTGATCAAATCACAGGAATCTGAGTCTGAATTGACTTCATCTATGGTTTTGTGGCTTTGGCTAACTAGATAACCTTCTGAGCTTCAGTCATCCTCATCTGTGAAACGGGAGAAGTTATGCCACCGCACAGAGCTTTGTTTTTAGGGTTAGAGGCAGTGGGATGCTCAACAGCTCACGGCAGCTTGTGGCACTCGGAAAACCACAGCTGTTACCATCATTAGCTCATTGATAGCTCCACCCCCACCCAGCAGTGAGGACAACTGCTTTTAGTTGAAGAATAATAAGTTGGTGCATTGAAGATGCTTAGTGTGTGATTGCTCGGAAGGCTGGTGGAAACCACGCAGCTGTCTGTTGGTTGGCATGATTTGAAATGAACCATATGTTTAAAATTATAAACCCAGATGTTAAGCCTTGGCACCTAAGGTTCACACCATTAGATTCAATCCTTTATGTGTCTCTAACAGTCTTTGAGGTGCCAGGAAGTTTGTATTAAAATGCAAATCAGTTTTCTGAGATGATAAACATATTAAATTGTCCTCTTAGCAAGTTGCTGAAGTGGATTGATTTGCCATGAGGATTGGTAAAAGAGAAACTGCAAGAGGAATCTTTGTATAAGGCCTGAGCAACAGACCAGGTGCTATATGCACTAGGTAGGGTGGAGTCTCACAAGGGGATGGGGGGTCTGGTTCTGGAGGAGCACTGTAAGGGATGGAAAATCTGATCCTTTTCTTAGCCCTGGGATCATTTTCTTAGGCCTGGCCAAAAGCACAGAGGTATAAATTCTACCCTATCCCTGCTCTGTGAGGCCAAGGGATTGTTGAGGGCAGTTAAAACAATGAGATTCAGTGCAGTCCTCAGAGATATATTTATGGGCAGTTGGGCCCAGAAAGTAACTCTCAGGAAGGAGGGTCTGTTTGTTACATGCGTTCTATCTCTTGATGCAACACATACACTGGGGCCCAGTGAGGTTTGCAAAGGAATGATCTAAGCTACAAAGATTAAAAAAAAAAAATGGTTAAGAACATTAAGGATTGTTTCGTACACAAAATTTAGAAGAATTCATGCTTTAGCAGTTATGGAATCCTTGTACTTAACATAATCACTTCTACCTGTTGCCTTTGAATGACTAGGGTAGCAGAAGGGGACTGAAGTACAATTTATTATTTAGTTCTTTCTTTAAAGGCTATGATTTCAAATTCTCTTATTAACACAGAATTCCAGCAGTGGGTGCTCTTTTAGCAGTGTCCTCTGCAGAGGTCCTTCCTGTCTCTTTGCCAAGTGTCCTAAATCCTAAAGAAAAGCCACACCTAAAAGATTAAAATGCCAACTGCTAAGTAATCTTTCTTTAGCTTTACAGAGCTCAGACTATCTGACGACCTTCAGTGATTTTCAGAATGTGTAATACCCCATTTTACTCTTTACTCCTGTGCATCAACCAATGTGGAGCAGGTAAATTGCTGTGAGGTTTAACTTGTAGAAAAGTAATGTTTCTGAAGAATTCTAGGAACCCAAGTCCAGGAAGTCCAGTTTAATCGCAGTGCTTTTGATAGGAATAAGGTAAAAAGACACACTCCTCTGATAATGAAAACCTCACCAGGACGTTGTCTTCCAGCCCAATGCCCCCTGCACCGTCTGTCCCTCCGTATATGAGCCCTTTTGTATATTTCAGTTCCTGAAGATGGTTTTTTGGAGGAAGTGATGGTAGTGCCCTCCTAAATTTTCAAGGTGCTAGGCCTTCCATAAATGAGTGCCAACTCTTTGTCTCCTCAGTATTGGCTTTTGAGTGTTGAGTCTTTGAGCTTCGGTCCAGTAACAATGTTGTATGTTCAGGCAGGAAATAAGAATCACCCCTTGTGTATAATTTCCCTGTGGACAAATAATAAAGTTATGTAGGTATCTTCCATACAGGCTCATGCTACTCTGAGGATTTAAAATTTTTAAAGAATATAGGAATCGCAGGACAAGGGTAGTGATAAAACTGTCTTGTACAAGGAAAACCTTTTCTGAGATCTTCCTTTAGGCTCAGAAATTTTTGTCTTCTACTCTTGTTTTGCAGCCTTAGTTGGCCCCAAAATCTCTTTGTTGGTAATAAAATACAATATGGATACTTGTTATTGAGTCCTTCTAGGCACTCACTCACCACTTTACATGTTAATTATTTTATTCTTATAACAGCTCAGAACCTTTATCCTTCCCATTTCACAGATTAGAAACTGAGTTTTAGATGGGTTATCAATGTGCTACAAGCCATACAGTGAAGAAAATAATGGATTCAGTACTGGAATCTGGGGCATGTGACTCCTAAGACTGAGTAATAGTTGCTTGCTGCTTAGCCCTCTGCCTCTGCTTTTTCTGGAGGGAAATATGTGAATCCCTGTTTTCAAACTGCTTTGTCTCTCAAGTATGCTTTGAGCAAGGAGAAAAGCCACTGCTGAAGACAAGGGCCCTAAGCACACACAGCTCTCCCCTAAGTCACAAAGAAATGCAAAAGAAGTCCAGGGAAGTAATGGAATAGGGAAATAAGGACATAGTGATACGTAAAATACTCCACACTTCAACTCCTCCTTAAAAAGCACATCAAAGTACTTCTTGGAAAACTCTGCTGAGAAGATATAGCAAATAGGTCTTCTCAGATGTGCTACATACCTACGTATTGTTAGCTCCATCCCAATTTATTCACTGAGTGGTAAGAAATTTTCCAGGAGACTATGATCCTAGAGAGTCAGTATCTTCTTGGAGGATCTGTAGATGCAGGAAGCACTTCTGATAACAGTTCTTGAGTGAGCTCTGTGAGTCAAGTTTTAGCTCCACTGCTCACACGGTATGCACCCTCAGGCAAGAAGTTTAGTCACTCTGGGTCTCTCTACCATCACTTGTAAAACTGGGTAACACAACTGGGGCAAGGTGCAGTGACAGGCAGGGTGCACGTGCCATCATCCCCAGGAAGTGGCTTCCTCCATGGCACCTGATCTATGGTTCCTTAAAAGGTCTCCAATTTGGGGAACACAGCCTTGGACAAAAAGACCACAACCCCCTCCATGACAAATGCAGTGCCTCACAGTATCCTGGTGGCATGAGCCAGGATCATTTAGAGGTGAGGATAGTCAGGTTTGGTTCTAAGCACTGGCTGGCCCTCTTGGTGTTAAGCCCAGGAATGGGCCTTGGAGTAGAGCTCTCTTATTTATGACTGTTTAATCCTTGCCTCTCTCCTGGCTCTTCTGAAGATAGCCTACCTTTCTAATGAGGACCAGCGGGGGATGAGCCAAGCCGATTCTTGGCACCTTCACCTGAATTGTGTGCCTTTGGTCAAGTGGAGTCAAAAGGACATTCATTTTCAAGACAGGCTTTTGTTCTGCTAGAGAAAGAAAAATCTCTCTTCCCTTCTGCACGTGGCTACAGCAAGCTGCAATTCATGAAGCTGCCAATTTTAACACATGTGCCTGGGTACTCATACACTTGCACACACATACTTAAGTTGATCCTAGCCCTGGCTCCCTCTGAAACAATCCATCTTCAGCTTTCATTGTTAATTATGACTTTGTGTACTGATAACCAAATGACACTGAGCCCAGGGTGGTGGCTGTCCTTGTCTCTCTGCATCACACTGACGCAAGTTGATGAAATCATCCCAAGCAAGGTTAAGGCAAGATTCTGTTGTACAAAGGTTCTGCTTAAAACAAACACTGCTTGCTTTCAGGACCTGGCAGGGAAATTAAAAAGAAACCCAAGATGCTCTAGGCTTCTGTCCTGGTTTCTAGGCAACCAGATGCTAGGTGCAGGGAGGGAGAGGGGCTTTCTTCTGGTGCCAGACAGTATTGATAGACAGTGGGCTAACATTTGGAGCCAAGAAACTGGGAAGGGACAGAGGAAGCCTGCATAAGCCTCATTACCCTAATCAACCATAAAGTGGGTCTGTTGGCAGGGAGAGGAGGAAAATGAGACCATCTGCAGAGGCTGAGCAGGGGAAAGATGTTTTGCCATACTTTGTAAAGACTCAGCAGCTATATGCACAAGGATTCCCAGGGTGCTGCAATCCTGGCAGCCAAAGATGGGTTTGTGATTCGGGCGAGCAGAAAGGAGCTGATGGCTATCTCCTACGGGAGGCCTGAAGACCGCTTTGCTGCACGTGAGTCCCTACTGTGGGGAAGAGAGGGCATTGGCACTGGAGCCAGGGTAGTTTCCTTCTTCAGTACAGTCTAACAAGATCATCCAAGTGGCCTCTGAGTGTAGAACACCTTACTAAATGGGATTCCAGGTGTGATGCAGGTAAATAAGCACAGCCCCTTTGATACTTCCTTGTTTTAGGCCCCAGGGCCCCAAGGGATTATATGGTATTTTAAGCCATCAGGGTCTCCATAGACAGACCTGGGTTCAAACCTGAACTCTGACACACAGACAGCAAAGGGACTCTCAGTACAGCACCTAACATTTCTGAGTGTCCTTTATTCTTTTGTCTACAAAGTGGTTCGGCACTCTCCTGCACACCCAGCTCACCGGTAAACTGCACTTTCTCCCTCCCTCTCAGCTCATGGTGTGAGAGAGGAGGCTTGAGCCCACAGAGGTGCCATGACGGTGGGGAACACTGGAAGCGTCACCAGTGGAGCAGAGCCGTGGACGCTGCGGGTGACAGCGGCTGGTGAGTTACTTCACTCCAAATGTCCTCAGCAGAGGTTGGCTGGTTGGACACCATTTTGTGGTAGAGCCAGCAGAACCTGGGATTTGGAGCAGCAGTGGTGAGGAAAAGCCCTGGGAAAGACCAGGATCAGAGAACCAAGACCAAACCAGCAAGAAACACCTACAGTGCTGTGGGCTGAACAACTTGGGTCACAGACAGAAAGCCAGAAATGAGGATTAGCTTGAAATTCTGAACCAGCGCCCCACCCTATTCCTATTGCAGGCTTGTTGGGATTCTATAGCAACCCATCTTAATCCCATCATAGGCTTACTGGGATCACACGGTACAGAGCTGGGCTCTGTCTGCCCCCTTTGTCTTCCAGTACAGCAGAGACACACCCTGAAGTAGAGATCGCAAAAAATTGGAGACTCCGAAAGATAACCATAGGCTTGAAATCACAATAAATCTCTGTCTCTCTCTGTTTTTATTTTTTTTAATTGTATAGCTTTGTTTTTCCATGAGAGTGATCATTGTTTTTAGTTTCTGTTTGGCTCTTGTTTTTATTTCGTCCTTTTTTTCCCCCTCCTGTCTTCTTCACCAGTCTCCAAATGCTTAGGTAATTTTCCATTGTCCTTCAACCTTGCTTCTGATCTCTTGCCCTTCTATTTTTCCCTCCTCTCCCTTTTAAGTTTTCTCACCAGAGGGCAAAAATCACTCAGTTGAGATATTTTACATGGATATACACATAGACATAGACGAGATATAGATATATAGATATATTTCTGGCTTGTTTTATATTTTGTTATATAACTATAAATCATGTTCATACGGTTAAAGTGCCAAACTAACCATTACCCCAGTTTGTCATTTTCTGGGCTGTGCTAGTTCTTATTGTTATTACTGTTTGTACTATTTTAGCCAAAGTGACATGATTGTTCTTTCTTATATTCCAAGAATGAGATTGTCTGAAAGTCACAAACAATACTTTAGCCCAGTATCAAAGAACTAGGAGCTAGGTCAAATCAAATAGGCAGCAACTTCTCACTCCTAATAATTTAAAGAGGTAGGATCTTGTAACAGATGAAAAAGCCAAAATCCAGCTACCCTTAGAAGATATCTCTGAGTAGTCACTTCCTAAGGAGTCACTGATACTAGTAATAAAAATACCTGCCATAAGATGTTTGCAAGCATCAGTGCAGAAAATAAACTTTAAATAATTAACAATGAGAATGCATGGAAGCAAGATGCAACCCCAGACCTCCAGCTGCCCCAGGACCAGCCCTGGGGGCTGTGAGGGGAGACAACCAAACGCCACCCAGCTGAACTTTCTGAAATGAAAAGTGTGGAAGTAATCAAGCAGATCAATGAGGCTCTAAAAAAAAAACCTTGGCAATAATTTCTCAGATAACTAAAGAGATGATGACCACAGTGAAGGACATAGCAAATCTAGAGTAGATACACATAAAAGATAGAGCTCATGAAAATGATGGACACTGTGAATGCACAACATAGGGAAGAAATGGAAACATGTTTAACTCAACAAGAAATTCATAGACTAAAAGTCAAAGGATGCAAAACAATACTCCATGTGACAGGAACCTGGAAAAAAAACAGGTGGTAGCTATTCTTTTTGCAGACAAAGTGGATTTCAAGCCAAGACTGATCAAGAGAGACAATGGAAATCATACTTAAGGGAACAATCCAATAGAAATGAGAGTAATGATAAATGTATATATGTGTAACAAACACCATCACACCCAACTATATAAAACAAATGCTAGCAGACATGAAAAATCAGCTAAGTGTCAATACAGCTGTAATGGGGGAATTCAATGTATCACTGTCACAAAGAGATCAACTTGACAAGAAAATTAACAAAGAAATATCAGAACTGAACTCAACCTTTGGACAAATGGGCTTAGTGGATATCTAATGTTACCCTGAAGAATAAAGTACTCTGAAAAAGGAGATTGAAGAGGATATTGGTAAATGGAAAGATATTCCTTGTTCTTCAGTAGGAAGAACCAGTATTGTAAAAATGGCCATACTGCCAAGATTGTTATTGTCTTCGTTACTTTTTTCTTGTTGCTCAGACAAAATACCCAATGCCCAAAATTAAGGAAGGAAAGGTTTATTTAGCTTACAGTTTGTGGAGATTTCAGTCCATACCTGGCTGGCTCAGAGGCAGAGTGGCACATGGCAGAGGGCAAATATTCATGGTGGCAGAACACAGCAAATACAAGAGCAAAAGGGAGGAATGGCAGCAAGCAGCCTCTTTTTATCTCCCTTACATTGTAAACAGGCTACCCCCACCCAGGCAGCAGGTAGCTCTCACACAGTCTCCATGCCCTCCTCTTCCACAGGCTCAGGATGTATACAAAGTAAGTACCCTGGCTTCCTGCTGAGTCACTTACCCAAACCTCTAGACTCCCCAAGTTGACACAATGTATCATCCATAACAGTTATACACATTTTTATTATACAGATTTGATGCAATACTGCTCATAATACCAATAGTATACCTCACAGAGTTAAAGAAAACAATCCTAAAATTTATTTGGAACCTGAAGAGACCTAGAATAGCAATAGAGGCAAGGTAGGGTGCATCATTATCCTTGACTTGAAAATACACCACAAAGCTACTATGAGAAAAACAGCATGATACTGAAAAAAAAAGACCTGAGGATCAATGGAACAGGTTAAAAGATCCAGAAATAACTCTAAAAGTACTCAACTACCTTATCTTTGACAAAAAGTCCAACACCTTCACTAGAAGAAAGATAGCATCTTTTATAAATGGTGCTGGAAAAACTGCCTTTCCACATGCCAGAGATTAAAACTAGACCCACATGTCACACTATGCACTAAACTAAAATCAAAGTGAGTGAAGGATCTAAATATTAAAACAGAAACACTAAATCTTCTGGAAGACAGAATAGGTAGAACTCCTGAAGACATAGGTGTAGGTAAAGACTTTATGAACAAAATCCTGATTGCACAGGAACTATCAAGAAGAACCAACAACTAGGATCTCATCATATTAAAAATCTTTTGCACAGCAAGAGAAACCACAAACAGAGCAAAGGGAAGAGTTTTGCCAGCTGTTCCTTAGACAAAGAACTAAGACCTAGAATATATAAAGAACTCAAAAAAATCAGACCCCTCAAATTTGCGTACTCAATCCAAAAATGGGCAACAGAAATGAATAGACATTTCTCAGGTGAAGAAGTAGAAATGGCAAATAAATACATTTTAAAATGTTCAACATTACTGGTCATTTGACCGATGCAAATTAAGACAATACTGAGATTCCATCTCACCCCAGAAAGAATAGTTACTGTCAAGAAATCAACCAATAACAAATGCTGGCAGATGTGGGGAAAAAGGAACCCTTTTCCACTGTTGCAGGAGTGTAGACTGGTGCAACCACTTGGAAATCAGTGTGGAGATTCCTCAAAAAACTAAAACTAGAGGTTCCATTTCAACCAGGTATTCTCCTTACACAAACCTTCTCAAAAGAATTAAAAGCATTGTACCACAGCAATATATGCACACCTGTGTTTATAGCAGTACAATTTATAATCGCTAAATCTTAGGAACTGTTTAATTGCCCATCAGTAGATAAATGAGTAAAGAAAATATTTTTTATACAATGGAGTACTACTCTGCCTAAAAAGGATAAGCTTGAGACATTTATAGGTAAATGGATGTACCTTGGACACCCATGTCTAAATATTGCATTGTTTCTCTGGTGTGAGAAACAGAAAGTGTAAGTCAGGACCAAAATGGATAATAGGTATTAGGAGATAGGATGAAAATGTTCAAATGCTAAGGGGAACTAGGGCAGGGAAATGGGGAAAGAAAGGAAGGGAAGAGAAACAACAAGAATAGAAGAAAAATATGGAGTCAAGTTTATGTAAATAAGGAATGGAGGAAGGGTTGGGGGAAACTGGGGAAAAAAGATGACTTAAGATATATTATGTACAGGTAAAATTTTCCTGTAATGAATGTGATTAATATATAGATATAGATATATAGATATATATACAAAATATATGAATAAAAGTAATTCTTAAAATATAAAAAATAAATTTTTTAAAAAGGGGAAAATGTACCCAAGATAGAACAAAATGTGTATACATTCCTTAATGAAAAACTAAATTGTGGTTGGGAATCAGCCATCAGGATAACTGTAGTATTTCCACTCGCAAAGTATGAGTTTTCTATCGCCTATCCAGGGCTTCTCTGGTGACTCAGTAAAAAGTTTGTCCCCCCGATATTTGAAGCCTTCCTTAGGTTCCATCGGTGAGAGATTCTGGCATCACCCCCTCCTTGTATCTGAGGTTCTCACAGTACTGTCTACCACACAGGATGCACACGCGTGTACATCACAAAACTGTACGGCACACCTCCAGCCTTCTGATGAGTGATACTGTGTGGCATAGCACTGCACACTAGCAAGTAGCATTCCCATTCTGTAGGAAAGGCAACCGAATGGCAGAGGGTGGGAGGCTACTGTTCATAAGGAAGCAGATATTCATGCCAGGAGCTGCAGGAGGGACAGATTACCCTTTTTTTGGAAGGGGGATACTAGGAACTGGGAATCGAACTCATGACCTCAGGCTTGCCAGGCAAGTGCTTATGCCACTGAGCTACATCCCCAGCCCCTAAATAGATTGGGTTATCTTTTTTTTTTTTTTGAGGAGAGACAGATTCACTAAACTGTACTAAAGAAAAGTACCCTAGCCCTGCCTTCTCCCAGTTAATGGCATTCACCCCCAGTGGAGTGGCTTCCAGAAGGGTGTTATAATCAGGTTTCTGCCCACCTGCATTGCATATTGGTCAGTCTGTAGCTGCCATATCGTTCCCCAGTACCATTTCATTATCTCATGTCGAGGGACATCTATTGTTCTCTTGCTGGTGCTTTTGTTTCTAGAAGCTATAAAAATGAAGAAAAACAACCACCATTGCCCAACAAATAGGCAATGGCAAAGAGGAAGCAAATCTTTGGGGCTTAGCCCTACGCTGCCTGTTCACTAGCTATGTGACTTCAGATAGGTTCCTGCAATTCTCTAGCTTCCTCATCTCAAGCAGAGTTACATCACTCCTGTCCCACAGGGCCAGTGCATCAGCGACCCGACACAGATCAAGTATTCCACACAAATCACCTAGGAAAAGTCCAACTCTTCTTAAGGAGCAACAGAATTGATGCTAACCTTGAATTCTTCTCAAAAGCCCTCAGAAGATGGCTTCCATGGTCTAAGATGTAGTTTGGCCTCTTCTGGCAAACAGTTGGGGAACAGGCTTTACCAGGTCTGAGGATGCGATGCCCCCAGGGCAGTGACTTTAAAAACTGGCCCTTAGTGGGGTCGTGTTAAGTATGACCTGGCCGCTGTTCCAAGCACTTCATGAGTTTACCTCATCTATTCCTCACATTGACCCTATAAGGTAAACTCTACTGTTGTTAACTTCATTTTATATGTAAGAAAGGTTAAGGCCCAGAAAGGTTAAGAAACAGACCCAAGGCACACAGCTGGTTCACTCCTTTTTGCCACCTCTTTGCTACATGGTCTCCCAGCTCAGTACACTCTACCCCGATCTATCTCTCTTGCATCAACACTCGGGCCTGAACCACTTTCCAAGTGCCTATGAATGCAACATGAAGCTCAGAGTGTTTCAGGATGGGTCATGAGAATCAGGCCAGCTCCCTGCCTCCCGCACTCAGTGAGGCCCGGCCCGCTGTCGGTGGGAAGCTGAGCCATGTCCCTGGGGGCAGCCGACAGCAGACCCATCATCCGTGCCTCGCGTACACCAGATCGACTGCTTCCAGTTAAATAAAAATAGCAAAACCTGTAACACGTGGAAGAGCACCTGGGGATAAATGTATTACCGACCTGTCATCACACTCTTGCTCCGTAAGTTCCAGGCACTCGTGTGTGGCGTACATGCAGCTCCTTGGCAGTGCAGGCTCGTGCTTCCCTCTAACCCAGATGGGCCCATGTCCCAGGCCAAGCTCTGGGTCTTCCCACGGCCCCACCCATAGCTATTTCCTAATTCTACCATTGTGCGTGATTGTGTGTGTGTGTGTGTGTGTGTGTGTGTGTGTGTGCACGTTTTGTCTTTACACCAACTAAATTAATCACCTACCTTATCCTGGCTGTCACAAGAACAGGGCTTCCCCCACCCAGCCCTTTTGTGACAGGAAGGAGTTGGAGCGCTGGGGACTATCCACACCAGGCTGCTGAGAGGAGTTTTCTATCCTTAGTGAGAGAGGTTCCTGAGAGGTCCCCCTGGAGGAGTACGCCCAGCAGGAAGGACTCTAGGTCCCTGACCAGTCTGTATCTGTGTTACAGTTTAAAATTCTGCATGAAGTTTTGTTTTAACACAGGGTGGCCAAAACCACACTAAGTAATGCAATAGTTAAATGCATAAATCAATCAAAACTGCTGAGCACCATGATTTCTCCGGTCCTGTCTGGATGAAAACCCTGTGTGCAGAATCAGCAGAGGAAGGCAGAGATGCGAACGGCTGACTGAAAATGAGAAGCGCGCTCTCTGCATGCTGGCATTCTCCAGGGCCGCGGAGATAACAGGAAGCGATAAATAAGGCCAGAGACAGCGAATGTGAGCCCATGTTTGGCCTGCAACTGAGAGTTCTCCCCAGCTTTTGCAACACACAAGGCCTTGTGGCCGAGGCAAGGGTCTGCACAGCGGCTGAGCTTGACCTAATTGCTGTGGCTTGCAGCTGCCAGAGTGGGCTCAAGCTGAGTCCCATGTAAGATCCTGAGGACCTCAGTCCTACATCTTCAAGAAAATAAGTATAACTTCACAGGAAGACGAGTGACAGGCAATGCTTAGGGATGAGTTCTGGCCACAAAGCAATTTAACCAAAAGAAACACTACACACCATGTGTGTACACATTTGAGAACATGTGTATGGGTGCATGCATGCACATGCATGCTTGTGTGGGCACACACACACACACACACACACACACACACATACACATACACAATTCTTTTGAGAAAAATCAGCTTATTTGGTGGTAAACTGAGTTCAACTTGGTATAATCCTGATATTTTGTTCTGTCCCTTGCCCTCTCTAAATCTCATTACCTGATCTTCTCTTGAGGATTAAGCACACGTTCATCACAGTGAATAAAAACACACAGGATAGGTAGGGCGTAGCCGGGCACAGTTATAAAGGTAAGCTTCCAGAGTCACAGGGCGCTTGGTGAAGTGTATTCTCCCTTAAAGGTCCAGCTTGTGTTTTCACGGTGTCCAGAAAGAGTGTCCTGTGTAAGTGATAGTCTGACCTGACTATTCTACCCAGTTTGGATTTTCCACTTCCTCTTACCTTGCACTGTATTGTTCATAAGCTGCCTTCCTCTAAGCAAATGGGGGATTTGGCAAGAACATGGGCTTCACATCTGTCCTGTTTACCAACATCCCCAGCTCAGAACACTCTTAGCATGTTGTGGGCCCTGGACATGTATCTACTGCGGGAATGAAGGAGTGAAAGGGGCAACCTGCTTCACACTCTGCTGTCAACACCCATCAGGCTTTGAACAGGGATGTGGGATTCAGGATCTCCTGTCTACTACTTACTTACAAGGCTCCATGCAAATCCTAAGCCAAACTGTCCACACCCTCACTTGAAAACTGGGCCCCAACTCCCATGTATTACAGGTGAGGATGTGTCGCATTCACCCTTGTGAAAAGTTCTTCTGGCATTTTGTAGGTGTTTGTTGGAGCCCTGCTGAATCCAAGATGGCTTTTATTATTTCTGTTTTGGAGACAGGAAAGTCTGAGGTGCAGATACGAGTGGGAAATCCAGGGCTCATGCTGTCGTGCCCTAACGCTCAGATCACAGTTCCTGCTGTCTCTAGATGTTGTTTTCTAGAACAACCTCTCCTTACTCTCTCCCTCTCTTTTCTTTCTGCAGCACAAAGCCGTGGTGTGGCACAGTCCAAACACCTCTGCCTATACTTCCTCTTCTACAGGCATTCCAAGGCTGGAGTGGGAGGAAGGATGGCTTGGACCTGGCCCTGCTTTGGCCTATAGGATCCAGAGACCCAGAGTGTGGGAGGGGCGGCTTCTACTCCCTGCCTCAGTGGAGCAGTGTCTCAAAGTTAAAGCACTGTGTTTCTTTCTCTAAGGCTTCACTTGCCTTCCAGGGCTTTGCTAAGTATGGACAGAGATGAAGAATCACATTTCCCCCCAGAAGCACCTGCTCAGACCTGGCAATGGGTGCATGTCCTGGCAGATAACTAAGCAATGGGCTTCCAGCTTTCTCCTATAGCTGAGGAACAGTGGCCCAAAGTATGTTCTATAACCATGGAGAATGACAGTGGCTGGAAGAGGTCAAAAGGACATAGGGCCTGCTGGCAAGGGAGACAGAGCAGAGAAAGTCTGTGGGAAATGTAAATCTGTAGAGGGCTACATGCTGGGTCAAATCGCAGTTCAAATCCACCTCTGCCTCCATCAGTGAACTGAGCCTCAGTTTCCCTATCAAAACTTAGTGGTCTCGTACAAAGTAGCCAGCTACTCTGTAGAGGGTCCTTTGGTAGTTTTGAGAGATGAGCTAAAAGAAGGAATGAGTACTTGGGGATGAAATGATTTATGATTTCAGGTCACATCCAGGATCAATAAGCCCATATTCCCTCCATTTATGCTTAGTTTTTGTCATATCTTTGAGCCTTTCCCACCTTCACCGCCCACTTTATGAGCATTTAGCCTCTGTGGTGAATTGACAACTCTTGGTCAACTTGTAACAACACCCAGCTGAACTGAACTAGCGTGGTGCTGGGTGTGGGAGGCCCACCTGGGGACTGTTGCCAGCAGCATAAGAGGCAGAACTAGAGAAGAAATGATGAGGCTGTTGGGAGCTGGTAGAAGCTGCTGAGTGCTGTTAGAAGCTGTAAGGAGCTGTGGGTTCTCTTGGAGGAGCTCGTCATGCTGGCCTTCCTGATGGACTCAGCTGTTCTCATCAGAGGAGTGGCTCAGGACCTCACTGTCGCTCGGAATGGCTCGGTTCACTCTGGGGGAGCTCTGGTCCTCACTTTGAGCATTGTTTCCTGACTCCAGAGGGGAAGAGGGTGCACTGCTCAGTCTCCTGGAGAAGCTTGTCACATTGGCTTCCTCGGTGGAAACTTGGCTTTCCTCATCATTAGAGGAGCTTGGGACCTCACTGTTCTGAGGAGGGCTGTGGTACTTTTCAAGGTAGCTCTGGTTCTTATTTGAGTATCACTTCCTGGCTCCAGTTCAGATCCTTCAGTCTGCTGGCACAGATCCTTCAACCCACTGGCATAGACTTTCTAGCTTCCACCACTGACCGTTGGGCCTTCTGAGCACAGACCCATGAGACAGGCCTGTCTGAGATGTTGTCATGGGCTGTAGGTCCCCAGCTGGACTCATGGGAGGCATTGTTATGGGCTCTAGGTCTTCAGTTGGACTCATGCAGGACACTCTCATGGGATCCAGGCCCTCAGCTGGATTCTTTGGTCATTAGTGTAAC
Organism: Dinomys branickii; assembly: GCA_004027595.1. Taxonomy (NCBI): domain Eukaryota; kingdom Metazoa; phylum Chordata; class Mammalia; order Rodentia; family Dinomyidae; genus Dinomys; species Dinomys branickii. The sequence continues at coordinate 73,677 of PVLD010004639.1, forward strand.
AGACTTTCTGCACTCTCTTTGTATATGACTCTTTGGGTGACTATTACAAATAATCTTATAAAATATGTGTCCTTTATTATATTGTTCCCCTTGCAAAAGCCCAAACTACAACAGCCTTCTTACCACCTTCCTTTTCCCTCAAAAGAAAATCTAGGTGCTCCTAGGACAATGCCCCTAACCCTCCATGTACACACTTTACCATTTAGAGAAAAAAGAGAAGTAGGGAGTCTGTCCCCTCTCCAAATAGACCCAACCTGAATGGCCAGGGGAGCCTGGGAGCCTGCACTTCTAACAAACTCCTTGGGGTGCACTGTTTATCACACAAGTTTGAGAACTACACTTTATGGCAAGGCTTTCACAACTTTTTTTGCCAAGCTCTCCAGTGAGAAATGCATTCATGTGTTTTACATCGCAAATTAATACATGCACATACATACAATCAAGAAAATTTCATGGAACTCGACTCACACTTATTACTTTTTTTCCACTGCACTTCAGTCCCTTCCACAGTGTTTTACTTTATTTCATTTTAAAAAGTGCTAGTTACATTCAGAGAGCAATTTCACTAACCTGCCAGTAGTGTGGAAAATACTGGTCTAGGATGACTTTCTTGTGATTCTGTTGCTCCGGTTGTGCACCATATCCACGGTACATAAACCAGTCTTCCAACTTCAACTTAAGATTCATCAATTGAAAAAAGAACACATATCCAGTCCCATCCCAGGGAGACTATAAACTGTTTCAGAACCAGAGTATATCCACGATGTCAGTATCACCTGGATGGAATTTCTGATCCTAAGGAGGGACAGCTTCTGATGGGTTCTCATGCACACCATGAGCTCAGAAGACAGCTTAGTGGTTAGTAACTATCTGCCAAAGTTCAGCAAGCAACGCCAATGGCCAGAACAGAGGCCATCTTAGGTTACCGTAGCAGCAGTTTATTTATCTTTCCTTCTTAACTGCTTATATGCTCCCCTGTACAGATACGCAGGCATCAAAGCACAGGGTTTGCTCTGAAAAACCAGGACACAGTTGCCTTTTCGTTTCTGGTTTTGGTCAGAAGTGACCAGGCTTTTGAACTTCTGCTTCACACGTACAAACCCCCAAGATCTGGTATCTATCAATTGCAACAGAGCCTAGAGTTTTGTTTATTTAACAGACTTATGCCACATGAAAGCCAGTGTTCTAAGAACTTCACAAATATTAACTTATTGGGTTCACTCAAAACACTTGGGAAGAAGTACTTTTATATGCCAGGTACCAGCTGAAGCGTTCTACCTGTGTTATCATTGATCTCTGAATCCATTCTGGAAAAATCAGGGACTCTGCCAGTGCCCATAAATGAGAAACTGAGATGCAAAAAAAGATTATGTAACCTGCTCAAAGCCTTACAGCAAGTAGCAGAGTTGCACTTTGAACCCTAAGAAGAAGGAATGAGTGATGCCAAGAGAATCTTTGCAATGGCATTTAATCCTACAGTCATCTTTTAGCACTTACATATTACAAACAGCTATAGGGTAAGATGAGCCAAGCCCCAGGGGGGAAGCTGTGTTGTCTTATACACAGAAACCAAGGCATAAACCAAAGTGACTCCATACGTTCTAGTGTGGGCAGGATGCCAGTAAACACAAGAAACCCCCAGTGGCTGGCTGAACATTCCTATACCTTCCACGTGCCCTCATTCTGTTAAAATATAGTGACAAGGAAATTCATCACTGCTTGTAAGAATTTTTTTCAATGAGGAGAATGCTTCTATTCACTGGTGGCAACTTTTGTTCAAACATCAGGCTCTATTTTAATTTTCCAGTAGCAAGTACTGCAGTCATCCACACTTTCAAACAATGCCTCAAATTCCTCCTTAGCTTTGCAGCAGTGACAGTGTTGTTACAGCTGACTAATGATTTTTCTCAGTTAGGGCGGCCGGCTGATATTTCCTGGGTTAAATATGTCTCTCAAATTTGCCACATGTCCAGCTTCTGATTTGGAAGAAAAGTCCCTGGAGGCATCTTAAATAATAAATACACACGGATATGCTTATTAATGAAAATAAACAATGGCATACTATGTAGATTTAGAACTGTTCTGTTTAGCTTTTGGATCTAAATTGGTATTTATGAATTTATGTTGATTGGTATAGTTCCTATGACTACAGTAGACTTTAACAGAAAGGAAGGAGTTTTATTAAATCTGCATGCAATGATTATTCTTCCATAGGTAGCAAGTTGGAGCACATTGAGATATCTGAATTTCCTTCAGGAGGATGTGAACATAAAAATAATTAGTTGGAAAGTTACCAGTTATTGACTAATGCATAACAAGCCACCCAAAATACAATGGTGCCTTGGTTCATGAACTTAATTTTTTCCATGATACTGGGCACAAACCAAATGAAATTCAATGGTTAGGTTCAGTATTAACCTTACAGGGAAATTTGATTTGGTTCTCATCCAATTCGGATTGTGACAAGAATTGAGAAAGAATTAGGTTGGTGAACTGAGGTCCCACTGTATAGTTACTAAGATTGTAATTCATTGTGTGTGTTATGTGGTGGAGTATTTGTGGCTGTGTGTGTTATGTGGTGGAGTATTTGTCCAGTCTTACCTGGCCTTGCACATGTGGCCTTAGGCAGCAGGCCCTCAGCTGGGTGGGGAGAGTCTAAGATGACCACCCTCACCCGTCTGGGGCCAAGGGACTGATTGTTGGCTGGGCCTCTTTTTCCATGTAATCTCCTTGCTCAGTGTGCACCTTGGGCCTTCTTGTTTGGAGGCAGCAGTGTCCCAAGATGTCAGGGTAGCAACGTAAGTTCTCATGAAGCCTAAATTCTGGAATTCTTTAATGTCACTTTAGCCATACTCTATTGGCCAAAACAAGACCCAAGATTAGTCTGAGTAAAAAAAGTGATAAAATAGATTCCATCCTTGACTAGGAGGGGCTGGAAAATTATTTTCCTTATTTCCAGTTGCAAAATGTGTTCATCTTTTGTCCAAAAGTATTATTTCATTATATGTCACTCTCAGCCTGAAACCCTGACCCTCTAGAGCCAGGTGTGATACCTTGTGTGTTGATCCTCAGGTGTAGCTTTTCACACATGGCTGCCCCGGGACTAGTGCATAATAAACTAAAGACTACGGAGATTTGCACTTGTGCCCTGCTTTGTGTGGTGAAATGGGGACAGGAGAAGCACAGCTGACAAACCTATTCAAAGGGAGGAGGAATGGGAGGCTGTCTTGGTTGTTTTCTTGTCACTGAGATAAATTACTGATCACCTACAACTTAAAGGAGAGCTTTATTTTGTCTCAAGGTTTTTAGAAGATTTGGTCCACAGTTAGCTGACTGGAAGGCAGGAAGGAGCTGATGGAGGAAAGCTTGTCATAGCAGGCAGGAAGTAGTGCACCGAGGGAGAAACTGGGAAGGGGGGGTATATACTTCCACATCATACACCCCAGTCACCTACCTCTTCTTACAAGGCCTCATCTAACAGTACATTTACGTACAAACTTATCAGTGTGTTAATCCATTGGTAAGTAAGGCACCCACATGATCCAATTTCTTGCCCAAAGCTCCACCTCTGATCACAGGAGACTTTGAGGGGACATTCTATATCTAAACCACAACAGAGGCAATATGGCAGCTACCAGGGGTACCGCATTCTGAATCTAACCTGTTACGCCTCACCAACTTCTGTACTCTAGGACAACAGAGTAATTCTTGCCTGGATCTATATCTCCTCTAGTGTAAGTATCTTAATTACTTTGTCATTGCTGAGACAAAATCCCTGATACCCCAATTTATAGGAGAAAAGGCTTATTTGGCTCATAGTTTATAGAGGTTTCAGTCCATAGTCATCTAGCTTCAAGGCAGGGTGGCATGGAAAAGGGCATCACGGAGGAGAAAGAGGCCAAGGAATTGCAGGCAGAAGGCATCAAGCAGCAAGCCTCCCTTTCCCTTTTATCCCACCCAGGCTGCAAGCCTTTTGGGTGGTGCCACCCTCACCCAAGGTGGGGCGTCCCTTATGCACGCTTAAATCTATACTAAACCAATTTGGTTATCACATACCCTTAACCCAGGTTCACATACCCTAATTCATCATCGCACACGCGTGATGCAGCCACTTCCCCAAAGTTCCATCTATGAGCACATGAGGCCTTCGGGGGATATCTAGATATAAACACTATTGGGGCTCCATCAGCCGAGGTTCCCCTTAGGCACCCCACTCTCTCGGCACTTGGACCCTCTGAATTGTTCCTCCTTTCCCATGAAAAGTTATGTTTTCAGCCCAGTAGTTGTTTTCTGCCTGCATACTGCCCGTAGAACGTTAGGGGTCCAGAGGTTCTTTACATTTTAAACTGTCTTGTTTGGTCCAATTTGGGATATTTTGAACAATACAGTGTCTTTTTAACTTTGTAGGTTTCCTTTGACTCTGACTGAGGTTGAGTCTCTGTTCCCCAAATCATATCCATGATCCCTTTTGAGGTAGACCTCTCTATTTCAGAGTGAGTATGACCCTGCTGTGAGATAAGCCTTTAAGATTCTTAGAGCCCTTTGTGCACTGGAGAGAATCTAGTAGGCACTAGTTTAAAAGCTTTCTGAGGTCTCAATGAAGGCTTTTATAGGCACACCCTTGATTAAACCTTGGCCTTGTTTTGGCCAGGCTTTGTTTTGCTCGGAGAATTTTCTACTGGATGGGATAGGCAGTATGTGTGCTAACAATGAGAAACAGTTTTATTTGCTAACCAAGCATGTACTGGGCCTTTTGTTTCCTCTAAATTCTGTTTCTAAGCTACATATTACTCTTTCTTTAGCTATCTGTTTTCTTCAGATGTGTTATACATTTACACGAAGCCAAGAAAAGCCAGTTGGCAAATTCAATACTTTGTCTAGAGATTTCTTTAGCCAGATCTAAAACTTCAGGAGATAACTTTCCATTTTCAGTGTTACCATGGATGATGGTCTGGACTATCATTCCACAACTGCATTGATTTGGGCTGCTTTCAATGGTGGTTTTGTCACCTTCTTTGAAGCCCTCACTAATGATTTCCTTGCGTCCTTCTGCCTTCTTCTTAATCCAAAGCCTACATCACCACTTTAAGTTTTTATTCTGTCACACCTCACTTTGTGATTCCACATGTGATGGTTAGTTTTATACATCAACTGGGCCAGATTTGGGCACACATTATTCTGACTGTGTAAGACTGAGGGAGTTTCTCGGTGAGATTAGCACTTGACCCAATGGACTAAGGAAGGCGTAACACTCTATCCAATGTGAGTGCACCTCAGCCAATTAGTCTTGAGGACTGAATAAAACAAGAATACCTAGCTTCCTTTGAATAAGAGGGACTCATCCTGTCTGACTGCATGAAACTAGGCTGTGATCTTTTTCTGTCTTCAGATGTGAAATGAAACATCAACTCTCTTTTGATCTCAAACTTGTCAGCTTTTGTACTGGAACCTATGCTGTCAATTCTTGTGATTCTCTGAATGGAGAGTATAAAAACACCATCAGCTTTCCTGTGTCTCCACTTTGCTAGTAGATCTTGGATTTAATAAGCAATCTCTCTCTCCCTCTCTCTGGTTTTCTCCTTGTTTTCTGGAGAAGCCTGACTAATAATAAACCAACTTCTATACATTATTTATTGCTCATATCAAAATATATCCAACATTTAGTAGCTTAAAATATGGCCAGGCAACCTTTTGTAAAAGGCAAATTGGTAATGCTTTAGGCTCTGTGGCTGTGTAGTCTTTGTGACAATTACCTGACTCTGTTGTGGCACAAGAGCAAGCAAGAATGTCAGTGAACATGTGTGGTGGTGGTGTTCCAATATTTATTTACAAAACATTTGCCAAGTCAGATTTGCCCTATGGACACCTGGGCCAAACCACATGTCATTGCCTGTCACCTCTCTGTGAGGTGACTGGGAAATCATGCTTGTCTAGTGGAGTTCACAATTATAGGCAGCTTCAGGTAGCCAGTAACTCAGCTGGAATTAGAGGGTCTCAGATGACCTGGCTTGTATGCTTGGGATGTCATTGCTCATAGTTGTTCATGTCTGTGGCCTTTGTTTTCATATGGCTTCTCATTATTCAGTAATCTAGCCCAGCCTTTCCTACATGGTGACTGGGACATCCTAAGAGGACAAGTACAGCAGATACATAGCCCCTTGTGATCTGGGTTTAAGGAATATACCACTTTGGCCACATCCTGCTGTTACAGCAAGCTTAGAGCCAAGCCAGGACCAAGGGGGCAGCGATAGGCTCCACCTCTGGGGTCCAGAGGGAGGTGCTCAGTACTGTCATCAGTTTTCCAATCTTTCCCACGAGTGGACTAGAACTCTTTGGCTTTTAGATCACTGTAGTCATCCAGCAGGGTCTGTGAGCAGTCTTGACCCCTGGCTACCAGAATAAGTCAGTGGCAGGCAATTTACCAGGTAAGTCATGAAACTAAACACCTTTATCTGTCTTGTTTCAGCATTTGGATGCATTTCTTAGAACCTTAGTCCAATTATGAAGGCAGCTTGAGGTAAAAAAAAATCATTCACTGGATGCTGGAAAATGAAAACTAAAAGGCTATGGGAAATTCATAGGCCAGTCCCATCACTTTGCCTGTCCCTGTTCCATTCACCTGGATGCCATGAGAAGGGCTTGTTGCATGATGCTGGGCATAAGGGAGCATCCACATTCTCACATGGGTCATGAGCACATCTTGGAGGTGCTTCAAACTAACTGTGGAAAATTCCCTGAACATGTTCATGTCTTCAGAGTTGAAATCAGAACAATTTTCTTTCTTTAAACAAAAACTTAATGATCCTTGTGGATCCTGGTCATCAGAAACTTACTGTGGGATACAGATCTTGTTATTTTGAGATAAAATGCTTTAGGACTGATCAGTCTGTGAACATGGATGTTTAGATGTCATACAGCTTTGGTACATGAGCCAACAGACACACTATTTCCTAATACTGTATGAAATGCATTTTCATCTTTAAAATAAAACTCCACATAAAACATAAAAGAATTAAAATTTAAGAAAGTAGTAAAATTGTAGTAAAATCCTTCCTCTATTTAAACTACCCTTTCTGAAATAGCCTCTGTGAAAGGTCATCATTAAAATGCATAAGAATGGAACCTTTCTAAGGTACCTGTCATTCTTCCATAAAGAACAAAACTGTGACTGATTATTTGCCTTTTAAAAGAGTTGATGTTTTATGACTCTTTGTTTAAAACTATTCATCATTGCAAATCCAGATGTAGAATTCACTTTCTAAGGTAAGTTACCCCACAGAGGCTGCGATGATATTATCTGGCATGTGGACTTAAGAACTCTTGTTCTCTGAGTAGGTTTTAAATCAAAAGTATTAAGCAGAGTGTAAGCCCCATGTCATTTTAAATTCCAAGCTTTAGATCCGTGAAGCATGGACTTTATGATGGAAATGACAACTGATCCATATCCATAACAGCTCCAGCAAACTATATTTGTGTCTCTCAGTAATTCTCAGCAAGTTCTGCATGCAGATGAGATATGAATAAGAAATGGAGTATAAGAAGAAGGGTCAGCAGGTGGCTCCTGAGGACTTACCAACTGTCCCTTTAACATCCAGGGAGATCTTCCTGACTGCTTGCCTTCCCATGCATTCCTTCTCAACAAACTTTTCTTGGTGTACACATAATAGCAAAGCAAAATTGCAATTATTGTTTACTGAGTATTTCTCATAAGTCATACACCGGCTACACATTTTATGTCATTTGATCCTTCAACAACCTTGTGACAGTTTCAGGACAGTTTTCCCCATTTTGTTAACAAAGACACTGGGGCGTGGGAAGTTTAATAATCTTCCTAAGGGTGCACAAGTACTGGCGTGCAAAGCTGAGATTCAAACCTGGGTCTGGCTAAGAGCCCGAGTACTCCTCTGTTACAATAGTTTGACATGTAATGAATTATCCTCTTAGTGTTTTTGGTCCCTAATTACAGGTTATTCCTCAAGAAGAGAGGCATGTTGTACATGTCTACCATCTCTTTTAGAGCGACTGGCACAGACCTTCAATAAAAGCAATTTATCTGCTAGCTAAAAAATGATATGTTCACCATTCACTGTATTAGAACATCTGTCTGAAAAGCCTACCTCATCCATGGAATTTTTCAGTGCCAGGGTCCCAAATAACTTTCTCTACCATTTGACTTAAATTCAATCAGTTAAAAACTTGCAAACCAGCGGGCCACATTTGGAACAAAACCCCAAGGAGGCTAAAACAACACAGGGGGTGAGGGGCGGGTCTCCCAGAGAAAGCAAAGGAATGTGCAGAGACACATCAATCACTCTGTGCTTCGGATTATCAGTGTCTCCTTCGATGCACCACAGTGCTCTCCGATTTGAGAGGAATGTTAGCATTAAAGCCTGATAAGGTCATAGTCATCTAACAAATTCTACCGCCACCTCATTAGATATGAAAAGTAGAATGCTCTAGGACACTTGCTGATATTTTTGGTAAAAACAACATTTTTGTCTTTCTAAAGGAACTGAAAACCATTGCTTAATTGCATGGTGAGCTGTCGTGACAGGCCACACAGTCAGTGGGGTCACACCCAGAGGTCTGGGAGTATAAACTGTCCTCCAGCCTATGAGCATTTCCTCCCCAAAGAGAAATTGTTGTTAAAACACTAATTGAGAGGTCAGTGGTCTTAGGACAAGCAGGAGATAAGCCATTAGCTATGTGAAGTCATGTTGGCTTTGATCTGCCAAGCCTTTTGGCATAGAAAAAAAGGCAGCCATGAGCCAGAGGTTCACTAATCTGCTTAAAGATAAGCTGTAACTATTTGCCTGCAACAGTGCTCCAGGGCAGGGAAAGGGTTTCTCCCTGTGCACTGGGACTGGCCTCCTGAATGAAGCAGTTAGGGCCTGACACCCCAGCCCACACTCTGAACAACAAGGCAACCTATCCTAGTGGTGCCCAGAAGAGAAGTCTGTTATGTTCATGGGACTTGCCACCACTCTCTCCTTAGGAGCTGCTTCGGGAGTTGTCCAGTAGATGGCTTCACCAAAGAAAGCTGGGACAGAGAGGGCTGGCCAAATGCCACCAGAAAAGAAGGGGGGGGCAGGAAAAGGACGGTGAAAAGAGAGAGGGAAGAAGAAGTGAGTTAGTTTGATTCTCTGGGCAATGACAAGTACATGAAAATAGAAAAAATATGATACTTAAGAGAATAAAATAAAAATATATATATATATACCTTTCCTTTTTCTCCATGACAAAAGATTGATGTAATAGAAAATAATAGGGATATATCTAAGAAGGAAGGCCTACCTGCGGGAAAGTCAGATCTTGATGAGTTAATAAAGGCTGCCTTGGAACCTACTAGCATGACTGATCCCAGCACTGGATCAGAACAGACAGAAAACTTGGGATCACCTAGCGAGGGAGTCATGAGCTCCCTCAGAGGACAGAGGATCAATATCTCTATCAGAATCCTGTGTGTGACACTTTGCACCTTGTTTCCAACACTTGATCTTAGCCAAAAGGCTGAGAGATTGTGTTTCCTAAGATGTCATTTTTGTAAAGCTTTGGCCAAATGAGATAGATACTGGAATGCTCTGCAAATGGATAAATCAAGGTGTATAACTTGTACTTGGGAAAGGGAGTTGACTGAAGTGAGCAACACTTAGAGTAGGCATGAGATTTCTAGCTGCTGAGTTCACAAATAGTTTCTTCCACCCAGGGAGGACCCATAGCTGCTTACTTAACTTTTGGAGCATCCATCCTAGTAACCAGGCACTGGTGAGCTTTCAAGCAGCTTTGTACCTAGGAATGATGAGGCAGTTAAGGATGCCACTCTCAAAATACACAGGATGAGGCTACACTTCCACAGAAAGACCTTGTTTGGACTTTAAAATTACACAAAACTCATAAAATAGGTTGAGGTTGTTGTAGCCACTCTTTCAGATTTTCAGAGCTGGGGTTCAAGAAGGTTACATGATGTGGCTAGTAAAGATTTCATAGCTAATGAGAGGCAGAGACAAACTTGCAACTGAATTTTAAGTATAAATCAGAAAACATGCTAAGGAGACAGAATTCAGCAAGAAACCAAAGTTAACTTGCAATTTAATATTTCATACATTACAACTTCAGGGGCATTTAGAATGAAAAACAACCTCAGGAGGCAACTCTCATCCAGTCCAGGAACCTCCCACAGGTGGAAATCTAGGGCTGGACCATCACCTGTCTAGTACCTACCCTATGTAGTATATGTCTATCAAGAGATGAGCGGAACATCTACAGCTGGTGGGGACTTCAAATTCTAACCTATACTATTTCTGGTTTCTTTGGCAGAGGAAAAGAGAATGTGGTAAGGCATGCCCTATAGTTCTTTACCCTATCACTCATGTTTCATTGGCCAAATCAAGCAACATGGTCAATATTATGGCTGCCATCTAAGATATCTCCCTAAAAGGCTCAGGATGCTGAAGACTTGGCTGCAAATGGGGCTTGGGAAAGTGGTTGGATCATGGAGTTGTATCTAATCAACAGTTTAATCCACTGATGAGGTCATAGCTCGATGGCATTATTGGGAATTGATGGACACAGGAGGTGGGGCCTAGCTGAAGGTGGTGGTCATGGGAGCAGGACCTTGGGGACTTTATCTGGTTCCTGACCCCTGACTCTCTGGCTCTTTCCATTTCTCTCTGCTTCCCGGCTGCTATGAGTTAAGTAGCTTTGTCATATCATACCCTCCCGATGCAATATTTCTCCTTGGAGCCAGCTGACCATGGCCTGAGAACTCAGAAATCATGAACCAAAATAAATTTCTCCTCCTATAAGTTGTTTTTCTCAGGTATTTGGTCATAGGGACAAAAACTAACAGAGTCAGGCTTAACTGCAGAGGTTTACCAATGTGCAACCCTCTTATGTGCCAGGAAAGAGAAAGAAGGAATTAGCAAATTGCTAGTTCTTCTCTCACTGTTCCTCTCATGAACCCAGGGAGAAAATGTTTGAAAAATGGATGGTCAATAGGTTCCATTGAAATCAACAGTAGTAGATTTGAATTTGTTGATGCCTTCCTTGAGCTACTTAGCCAAGACTGTTGTCTGTCCTTCCACCAAGGAAAGGTGTTGTCTCCATGTAGCTGGAGAAAATAAGCCACAGTGGCATAGGGGTTACTTCTGGAAGAAGAATCCTTGAAGATTCCAAAGATGAACAGCAGATGGAGGAAGACAGAGGAAGTACAGATGGGGACATCACTTCTTTTGGAAAATCTGGAATCAAAAAGCCACGAGAAATATGCCTACTCTGATCCCTTCGCTGCCTGCCTGCCACACACAGAAAGGGGAGAAGCAGAAAAGGAGACAGAATAGAAAGGGCAAGAAAGAACTCTGGAAGTAGCTGTAGAGAGAGAGAGAGAGAGAGCTCTTAGAAGTACCCTATGATTCTTTATGGAAAAAAAGGAACAACAAACAGTTCAGTTCCCTAAAAGACACAAGCTTTCCAAATAACCCAAAAAACTGATGCCCGGTCTCCCTTTAATTCCTGAGCATTCTCTTTGTGGAACATGATCTCTCAATACACAGAAATTTAATGACAAGCTCTAAGCACCCAAAATTCCTGAATAAGACCAAAGGTACCCATTTTAATAGTATTTATCTCCAAAATATGCATTGCCTCATTATTATCATCAATCGGATATTTTCCCAAAGGAACAAATTAATTGCCCACCAGAAATGTTTTGAAATGTTTATATGTATTACTTTGTTTAAGCACGAAAGTAAGTGTGTGGAAGCCTGTTTATAAATTAGCAAAGTGTTAGTAAACTCTGGTTTGACACTGATAAGGTTCATATGAAAGTCATCACTGAAACTGTTGCCTAAATAATAAACAGGATCTCTTAGCCTACCCTCTTTCAAACATCCCCCCCTAGATTAAAAAGCTATTTTAACTGGAAGAAATGGGAAATGTTCAGAAAAGATGTCTGCATTGTTGTTAGGTTTGATGCAATGCTTAGGGAGAGATTGTTAGTCATCCTTTGCAAATGAGATAATAATATCGCTTCTCCTATAGGATTAAATGATGTGTCTTAGATGCCATCTTGGACAGTCTCAGCAGGGGTTGATTCCTGAGCAGATTGGTGAATGACCACTGTAATCAAAGGAGGGTAGGCTTTCTCACGAAATGAACCAACCATCATGATGCTCCATAACCATCCTTCTAGGCTATGCCATGCCATGAAGAGATCTTGTAATTCAGTGCTAAGGAAGAAAGGATGGACTGCATGAGACCTCAGACTTTTCCCTGTGGTCTGGAGGGGTAATTTGGGAGCTACCCACAGGGTGATCTTGGGAAGAGCATTATAAATTACCTGGACCTCAGCTTCCATATCAAAAATCCAAGAAAGTGCATTATATGTTAAACCATAGCATCTTCTCTTCAAGAGCTAAAACAGAACATTGATAAATGGGGCAACGCTTGGACTGCTGCAGAGTGGGGAGTGCAGACGTTTGCTGGTGGGAATCCTTCTTCCTTCACCTTTATTCCATCCACCTCCATGGTTAGCAGAGGTTTCCGGGCTCTCACGGTGAGGGATCTGTTCGTTTTGTGCTGTGGTTCCCATCATAATACTGCCCTAAGCAGAACCTCTCTTCTACTCACGTACAACCTCTCATCTACTGGATTCTACCTTCTTCCCTCTGCAGAGTCACAGTGCTCTCTGTACTATGCCTGGCATAATATTTGCCTTCAGGCACAGTGCTTAGGTCATTTACGAACAGAATAGGGAATCAGCACCGGAATAAACATAATGGTAAAAGTGAAAACAGAAAATAGCCTCTGACCTCACAGGATCATTCTAGAAGGGAACACTTAATTAAAAATGGTGTTAGTCTAGCAAGGTGGGATTTAGCTTGTAGTTCTTCTTTCAGGTATATTCATGCAATTGCCTCAGGCAACTTTCTTAACCTCTGTGTGTCTTTTTCAAATGCAAAATGAGAATAGCAATACTTGCTTTCTACATTAGGTGCAATAATTTACTGAAATCCTGTAGTGTATTTTCATCGAACTGCAGAGTAAAACAATACAAGCCAATTCCTTCAGTGGTTGAGTTAGACAGGTGCTTGATGGTTTTCTTTATTTGTCCCAATATTGGAATAATGCCTGTCTACCTCTGGGACACCCCTGTCCTGACCCAATTTCAGGACCGAGACTGTCCAATTGTGCTTGCATTGGCTCATTAATCATGCTGCTCCTGAGTGAAGGGTTCACACAAAATGTCATTACCTCCAAACCAGGCCCTGGCAACCTCCTCGCAGACCCAAGCTCCCAGTGAGCCATTGTTCCAGGCCCTTCCCCCATGTAGGGCTTGCCTGGAGCCAGCTCAACCTCCACACTCTGAGGCTGCACTACGCAGCTGCATCAGAGGGACAAAAAGTGGAATCCGGTCAACACAGCCTGCACATGAAGCAGCTACTCCACAGGCCAAAGCTTCAGGCTAGCTCTGGGGCCTGATTTACTGGCCAAGCCCAGCCAGACAATAGAAGGAAGAAAATGCCACCCTCCCAGGAGGGGAGCCCTTGAGTCACTTCACTGTTCTGGTCGAGAGCAAGGAAAGCATTCAGTTCTTTTCTTTAGGACCCAAACTGTCAAAGGCAGAAAAGTACCTTGCACTCTGAGCAGCCCTCCTGCAGGCAATCTGCTGGCATGACCCTCTGTCTGTGCTGCTGCCTGGTGGTGTTTGTTTGTTTATGCAACAAAGGCTGAAGTGGATTATACCGAGCCAGGGAATATGTACCTTTGATAGAGGCTCCTGTCTCAAGATCTTTGCAATCACTGCACTTCACACCCTTGTAATGTTCCTTTTGCTCCCCTAGAAGCCACCAAGAAATGGCTTTGTGTGCCCAGCAGCCAAACAAGACTTCCAAACAAAAGGAAGAAAGAAGAAAAACAGATGAAAGAAAGACAGGAGGAAAGAAAGAAAGATAAAAGGAAAGAGAGAAAGAAAGAAAGAAAAGAAAGAACAAAAGAAAGAAAAGAAGAAAGAAAAAGAAAGAAAGAAAAAGAAAGAAAGAAAGAAAGAAAGAAAGAAAGAAAGAAAGAAAGAAAGAAAGAAAGAAAAGAAAGGCCTCTCTGCACAGTTCTGTGTGTTAAGGCAGAGAGGCAGACTTTCTTTGTTATTGTTCTGTTTCTTGGGCTCCTGAGCTCTATTTTGGCTCCAGAAAACCCTTGTTACCTTCTCCCCACCCCTCCCACTCTCAAGGAAACTTCTCTCCTCCTTCCACATAGATTTTATCTGCACTCAGCCATAGAGGAATTCTTTAGGCATATGTTCCACAACGGCACGGGTTATGCCCAAATTTTTCTTCACATTTCTTAGGGCATTCAGCAGGATGCACAGCACAAAATTGGTGCTCAGTAAGCTGTTGGAGATGCTGAAAGCCAGGAGCCCTTTCCAGTGCTGGGTCTCCTAAGGTAAAATGAACCCCAACTCATGACCCTATGCAGGGTACATGCTTTGTACATTGTCTCCAATACTTAATTTCTCCCATTGTATGGAAGGAAATGGAAGCTTTTTCAAGTTACAGGGACATTTAAAACTCTTAAACAAGCAGTTTCCCAGATGTTTTTAGCCATGGAAGTCCACTTTGTCCTACCAAAGGGTGCTGCTTAGCTCCCTCCACCAGCAATTCTCACCTGCAGTGCCATGGCCCTTCAGTGGGTCAAATTCATTTGGGAGCTATACCTTTAGTAGTTTTTGCTAGTGAGAGTTTAAGCAGCAGCTATGTTGTTAAATTTTAAAAGACACACTATCATAGCAGATTTCAAGGTGGCCCCCGCTGACCTGGTTTCGTTCTTTTGCATTCCCATCTGCTTCATGAGGGAGAAAAGAGTAGAGATGTGGAGTGTTGTTTAGATTTTAAAGATTTTAGGAGTCTGGATTCTCCACAGGTCGTGATTGTCCAGGAGGCTGAGGTGGGAAAAGGTTGAGAATCTTCTTCCTCCATTAGCACCCATAGGAGACTACAGACTATTGAATTCCTAAGGTGGTTTTAATTTAAAAAACTACCAATCCCTCCACTCCATTAGAACCCTCTAATCCTATATTACAGAGAACAATCTTAACAAGTATCTTTGGGATTATTTTATTATACTATCCAATATCTCTCACATCTGTTTATTCTCAAAACTGCCCTAAAAAGTAGATGAAGAAAATGTCAGCTGTCCTATTTTATGAATGATAGAATCTGAAGTACAGGCTTGTTCAAAGTACCATTATAGTTTTCCAGCCCAGCTTGCTTTAGCCTTTCCATGGTCTAAGAATGAATCACCACCAGACAGGTGTGGCAGCTATGAACCAGTTTAAGCAGTGCATATCTTTACAGGAACAAGCAGTAGTGCAGTGTTGGCTTTTTACAGCACAAAAAGAGGTCTTTGGCCAGGAACAAGTTGTATTGTTTTACTGTGAAACAGGATTCTGCAGTAATTGCTTGGGGGGTTCGTCTTATTTTTAGTTCTAAGTGTTTCTGCATGAATCCAAAGCTAGCACTCATGGGTACATCTAAAGAAGCAGAAACTACTTTGTGAATTAATTAGAATTCATACCTTTTTAGTCTCATTTCCATAGCACAAAAAGTACAGGTGCAAGGGATTACTCATAGATTCCTGAATACCAGGACTGCCTGAAAGATAACCTTGGAAATGAGGAAGGCTTCAAGACCCAATTTTTGTTGTTGAGAATTTGTTCACAATAGCTCAGAAAAACCAGACTAACTTTTAAATGGTGTAGACAAGCCCTCAAGGCTATTTTGCTTCACCACATACTTTTAATCATGATAGACAACCATAAGAAAGACATGCAGAAATTTAAAATTACTGAAAGACTGCAAACACATCAAAAGCATTTCAGTTTCCCAAAACATAGTTCTCTTTTTCTGTGAGCAGCAATGTGTTTGCCTTGTAGCCAGTGCCCTTATCTATAACCTCAGTAGGAAAACCCCTCATAGGGGCGAGAAGGTGTACCTTTCAGGTTTCAGCACATTTTAGTACTTAGGTTCAGCTCTTGCCTTGCACCAGTTTCACCAAAACCAATGCCACCAGACTCAGAGATATTGAATGGTTCATGTTAGCAGGAGCTCTTCCAACCCCCTGCCAAATAAGAGCAGGAGCTGGAGGTTCATTGACTTATATCACTGAAAGAAAAGAGGTAGGAAATAAGAACTGCTAAAAGCACCAAGTGATGCAAGTTAACAATCCTGCTTTGCATCAGACAACTGTGTCTTCCAGAATCATCATAGGAAATTTTAGGTGCCAACTTGACTGTCCATAGAGTATCCAGATATTTGGTCAAACATTATCCTAGATGTATCTGACAAGCTATTTTTCCATGAGATTAACGATTGAATCCATGGATCTAGCAAAGCAAATCACAATTTGCCCTTCTTAATGAGACTGGGCCCCATCCAATCCCTCTGAGGCCTGAATAGGGCATAGAGGCTGATGCTCCTCTACCTGCCAACCTTGGGCTGAGGTAGTCTTCAGACTTGGACTGACACATCCACGCTTCTTGGCTCTTCATACTACTGGCCATAGAACTGGAATGTGCATTATAACACCATGCCCAGTTGTTTGATTTGACAAGGGTCTTTCTGATTTAGCCCGGGAGCCAGAAAACAAGGACATAAATCACTCTGATGGACTTGGCACAGGGCACTCTGTTAGCCGCCGCTGCCTCATCTATAAAGTAAGAACAATACGTGGATTGGACCCAGCATATGTAAGTACCCAGCGAGGGATCAACACATGAGGGATGTACAATGCTTGATAGCTATTCTTTTGCTACGACACAGGAGAGTTAAGCACAGTGGATCATTTCCTCTAAGTTATAAAATTCATGCAAACCATAGCTCTGAACCCTTGTGCATCCCCAAAATAACTAAAAAGATTTTGTAACACACTAAGGGAAATGGCTCCCTAAATTATATGTCACAATCTCTAGGAAAAGAATGTACATTGAAAGCAATCTCCCCGCTGGTTCTGATATGCAACTCACTCTTTCCACCCACCTTGGGAACCACCGATAAGCCGTTAAACAGGCTTATTAGAGCATTCCATAGTAAAATTATCTTTAAATTATGTCTCCAACTAAAAACAATTTTGAAAAGAAAAGATATCATTCAGAATCAATGTGTACACCACCCTCTGCCCCCTAAACAATAGAAAGAAGATAATTCACAGTTACACTTAAAGTTCTAATCATAACCCATCTTTAATATAACCATGGTGGTTAAGAATATGTCTGCTATTTTAAGTCCATAATTATTTCTTAATAGTGCTATCATTTCTTTCCATTAAGTCAGTGTCATTGAACTAGAATTTGGCCAAAAAGTGAAAATACATGTAGTCAAAAGTTGACTGATAATAGAAGTATGCCTTTTTTCTTAATCTCTGATACCAAAATGAAAAGGATAAGACAGACCAGGAAACACAACAAATGACAACTATTAATTTAGTAGTGGCATGATTTGCATAGTAATGCAGGAAATGTGCTGCTGATTATTGCATTTGCTCTATCATTAGAGCCCTGAGAAATGTTCGGAATTTGAGTGTATTTTGCACCGGTTCACAATTTTGATAACTAAGTCGTCTTCAGAATATGCATTATTCTGTCAGCCTAAATTGGCAAACCTCATTCCGGATGTTTCCCTTTTTGGAAAACATTATTTTCCTTGTAAATATACAAAGTATACATAGAAATAAATCATGTTCACTTTAAAAATTGCATTCACTTTGGTTTTTCCCCATATACTTCAAGGCACTTTAAAAAAAAATCCAATTGAGCCACCATTCATGAAGATAGTGAACTTAATCCATTTCAGACACTGAGATACACCCAGTTGCAGGAATTATACCACCTAAGTCTCTTCAGATCCTACCCAGGGACACTAAACTGATTAATTTCTAACCTAGTGATAATTTCTAAAAGAGAAGCGTAACAGGAAATCAAGAAGTCAAAATATGTCTGCTATTTTAAGTCCATAATTATGGACTTAATACAGTACCTATGAGGTGGGGAAAAGACAGGAATATAAAAGAAAGAGGCCAAAAAAATTCTAGAAATGTAAGATTTTCCTTTGGTTTAATCTAATTTTTTGGTTAATGAAGTAACGCCTCTACACTAACTTTCCTAGCTAACGCATCTACCCACGACTAGGACCACATCTTATTATTTCCCAACTCCACTATTTATTCAGTCATTGTATCTTTCAAATTCCATTTTCTTATTTAATTCAAACCCACCATTAGGGTCCAATTCAAATCCCAAACCCTCTGGGAATCTGTTCTTGATCAGTTTTAGCTAGGTGGGGTCACTTGCTCACCTCCTAAACTTGATATCACCCATTTCATATCTCCTGAAACATCTACTTTTGTTGTTGTTCTTCTTGTTGTCATTTTTCCTTAAATATTTTATTCCATTTAACAGATGTTTACAGAAAAAAGTAGACACTGTAGGAACTGGCAACACAGAAATATGGGAAAGAACAAGACAGGTTTTCTGCCATCACAAGTTCTCATAGTTGGTTTATACTGGGGTAACGTTGTACCTACATCCAATTGTTGAATACATGGAGGGTTGAAGGGAGATGCTGGCTGGGTTAAGAGAGGAAAATGGAGAATAACAATTTCAACAGTAAGGCAGTGGTCCGTCCTGGCCCCAGGAAGTGTGAATTGGGAGGTGAAGATCCATCTGAGCTGTTGCATTTCCTTCCCACTCTTCTCTACCTTCCTGTGGTTTTCACAGTGTGAACATCTCTCATTTTTCATTTATATTTTTTCAAACATGACCCATGAAAGCAAGTCAACTATGTCAATTATTGCTCAGTAGGAGAAACAGTGAACAGCTGCAGTACTAGGAGAAAATACTGTATTAGACAAGGTGAAAGATGAATGTCAATAAACACTGACCCCAGATAGTACCTTCTTAGAAATTGCCAGGCGTAGTTCTGAACATAATGGACTTTTGTCTGAGATCCTGCTGTTCCTCAGAACCAATCATCTGAAGAAGATTCTTCTCTCTGGAGAAGCCCACTGCCATGGCTATGACATTGTTTGAGTGTGTGCCTCTATGGTTTGTGTGTTGTAAACGGGTCACAGGAAAGGTGGTGGGACTTTTCATGGGGGGAAGTATAATGAAGGGTGATTGAGAACATCACTTTTGGAAGATGTTATAGTTCTCATGGAACACTAGTTAGTGTGTGTATTAGTCAACTTTCTCATTACTGAGACATAATACCCAATACCCACAACTCAAAGGAAGAGAAGTTTAATTTGGTGGATGGTTTCAGTGAATTCAGTCCATGGTAGGCTGGCACCAAAGCAAAATCAACATGGCAGAAAGGTGACACAGAAGAAAACTGCTTAGTCCACAGTGGCTTGGAAGCATCATGCTTTTTGGACATTTTGCCTCTAAATCTGTGAGGTAAATAAATCTTTTTAATATTATAATTTACTTAGCCTCATATAGCTTGTCATAGCAACAGAAATCAAGATACCTCCTGAGGGCATAGATTTTATTCCTTTCTTCCCTTATGGCCAAATGAGTCCTTACAGTACATATGGCCTATTAATTTCTAAGGCTCAGAACAGCTTGAAGACCAGAGGGGACTCACTAACAATTTAGAGGAAGCTGGATACTTCTGAGTATCTGTGAGGAGGAGAGCTGGGATCACAGTTGCCTCAGATCCTGGAGCCTGGGTGGATTGTTTTGCAAGAGAAGGGCAGGGGAGTTGTTGGACACTAAGCTGACAGCCAAGTTCCAAGTCCCACCCCCAACCCCTTCCTCCCTTCTCCCTACAAAGGATTTCTTTCAATAAGAGGAATTCTTACAATCTAACTTTGCTGGAATACTTTCCTCACTTGGTGCAAGTCCAGGGCATTTCCCCAAGGAGCCCTGTCATGTCAGAGGTGGCTTAGAGTTGGTGAAAAGAGATCTGGGTTTAGTAGTAAGATACTCATTTTATTACGTATTTTCCATTCAACCAGCCAGCACCTTATCTTTTCTTTAACTGCATTTTACTACAATATTGGCAAAGAAACAGCAGACAGTGTGAGCCACATGCAAATTGCACACAAGCCTATGCTTCCAAACCCCAACTGAAATTCTCCAAAAACTACTTTTATGGTTGAGATAAGTAGCATGTCACACGACCATTACTGTATCAGAGTCATGCATGTTCATATGACACAGGTGGTCCTGCTATTGGGTCTGCCCCAGTAGAATTAGGGCAACTTTGCAAGATACTGGTGAAATGAAACTCATCAGAAAATCCTTTTAGATTTTCAGTACCCCAGCGCCATCTAATTTTAACACTTTATCTGTACAAAAGAAGGTCCAAGGGCAGTTCTGCTACTTACAGACGTAAAAGTCAAAATGGACCTGTTCTTACATTGTAAAAAGCAAAATCTTTCAAATAAGTTTGCAAAGACACAACTCAGCCTTGAATGGAAATCAAAATTTAAACATGAACTCAGCAAAACAGGATGGAAATAAATCAATCATGTGTGCTACAGGTTTCAATAAATATGCCAACAATAATAAAAATTTAGGTGTGGTCTTCAAAAGCTAACATTTCTTATATTAAATTCCCTGTAGTGCTTTTGAATTGAGTTGAATAACATAATAAAGTAGTTTGTATATTTATGGGATTCTTTGCTTCAGAAACCTTTGGCTGGAGTTAAAATGCATCCCATATGTGTGATAACCAAACTGCATTTCTATGAGGTATATATTTTCCTTTAACACCACTTTTTAGTTAGTGGACATTTCAAGGGACAGTTTTCCAAGTTTTTCTCCCACCTTGCCCTGACAAGCCATCCTAGTGTAGCAGAAGATGCACCCTCTAGCCAGTACACTTCAGTTTGTTAGTTTCCCAGGCAATAGTTCCAGTTCCAGTTCCTGTTACTTTTACTTCTTAGTGATGGCTGGATATTGTGATGCATAGCTCGTCACTATGATGTACGTTGTAAAAACCAATCCCCAATTAACAAGCCATTCTGCCTCTGTACTTCCTGCTTGGTTATCTCATGTAAGCCCTAGACCACGAGAGATCAGGGCCTGACATTTTGAGAGACAATTGATTCCCCATAAGTTCCCATCCAATACTAAATAAATCTGCCTCCAAATCCCAAGTGTCATTTTGGTGTTTCTGTGTGCCATTGCATCTGGTATGTCAGCCAGGAAGACCAACCATTCTGACCTCTTTGGTCACTGATCATCACCCTCATGAGTGGACCAAGGACCTCTGCAGGTCCTGAGGGGAAGGCATGCCCTTGAGATTTCTTGAGTCCCCTTGGAGGTATGGAGGAGGATTTCTAGCTCCCTACTTGAGTGGCTCACATTGGACACCAAAGGAAGGAGGACACAGTCCATCTCTCTACCTGTCTGCCTTCCCGCATGATTCTGGCAAGACCCTCAGGGGTACCTCAATTAGTTTGTCTGCCAGTTCTGCTCAGCTCAAGATGAAAGGGAGTCTGATCAACTCTTGTCAGTCAGGACCACCCTCAAGGGAATGGGGTGGGAATGTTTACCCTCTGAATGCCTGTTGAATGACTGTGTGAGTGAGTAGAATGAACAGCATGAGTCATAGGCTGCTCCCTCTGGGGACCAAGACTGGGAAGCACTGGTCTCAGTGGCTGATTGGGCCCTGACCTGCAGTTCCATGGCAATCGACGTATGGCATAACAGAGGCCTCACACCCTCCTCACCTAAGTTATGCCTAAGTTCCCACAAGGGGTGCAGCCAGGTAGGCATCTGAATGGTCTCTCTCTCTCTCTCTCTCTCTCTCTCTCTCTCTCTCTCTCTCTCTCTTTCTCTCTCTCTGAGGGGCACCCACCCTTTGTCTGTTGCACCATCATTGAAGGGTACACAACACACACACATAGGAAGTCAGAATAATTAGTCAAAACCCACAGTCCTTGACTGCAGGATAAAGGGCTTTTATGAAGTTAAAAATGAAACCAAACCACTCCCTGCATCTCAAAGAAGAAAAAGAGGCCCATTCTTCCTGAGAACTCTGCCTTGGCACCCCTGCCAGCCACTGCGAACACCTATAGCTTCACTTCCCACTGCTGACTTATCTACTTCCAGCCAAGTAAACTGGTTTCAGCTAGCCATTACCTGCATTCAACCATAGGGGCCCTCTCCCCTACCCCCAAACCTTCTGCTTCACAGCTATGCTTGTCCTGGTCAGATAGCATCATCTAGTGTCCACCTGAGATGACTGTCAACAATTCCTTCAGAGTTCTACATTTTCACTGCAAAAAAATTGGACTGTCTACTCTGACAAATGAATTTTCTTGGCCTTTCCCAAAGGTCACCTTGCCTAAACAACCCAGTTGAGCATTTCTCAAAGACAGCAAAGAGGGAGGACAGAAAGCCCAGCAACAACTGTTACCCAGAAATGTGATACAAGAATAGCACCTGATAAAAGAAAAGCATTTTTCATAAGAAAATCCAGTCATACATGACCATACCCTCTGGCTACAAGTTATAAGCACTATGGTTACAAAAATAAATGCCTCCTCTGTCTGTGAGACCCAAAGAAACCTGATTATTCAGGCTCACCTCAACCAGATCCTCTCCTCACCCAATCAGGCTGGGATGGATAGGACAGTCCAGTCTCTGTCAAACTGAGCCCTCTAGAGCCCATGGTAATTAAAAAAGTTGGGAAAAAACTTGGTGATTTTACTGGAACAGAATTCTCTGCCTTCAAAAGTTCCCTCTGTCCAAAAAGTTACCATCACAGAGGCAATGGGGACTCTTGCCACTCGTCCCTTCTGTCAGACACAACTTATAGCCTGGGAGGACATCTCACCAAACATAAATTCCTGTCACCAAGCCATTCAGCCTCCTTCTCATTCAACCTTAAACTTTCAACTTTGATTGTTCCCTGCAAAGAAGATGATGCCTACATCAGACTGAGACAGATAATCACAATCATAAAGTTCTGAAAACTCTTTTCCCAGAGATGTAAGCCTAAGACTCACCTCTGGGCCTGGCTATTAACCATGCCACCTCACCACAACCCCCATTGCTGCTAGATGTCAAAGAGGCATTCAGCTACATGCACATCAGCCACCACAAGGGTTTGGGAACTCACCCACTGTTTTTAGGGAAGATGTAGCAACAGATTTAGCCAAGGCTCTGGGCTCTGAGATTGGACAATTGATCACTTGCCTCTGAATGTGCCAATCCTGGCACAACACCCACCTACATCAAACAGTATCCCATTCCACGAGAGAGTTGTCTAGAGTTATATTTGTATACATTCTTGCACACATATAACACAGGTACATATTAACTACCTCTACAAGTTTCAAAAATCCAGCCTTAGATCCACTGGACAATTTAGTTGAATAGCTTCTCTGATGCTCTCTCTAAAGAGATGACACACTCAAAGCACTCAATCCAGACTTTGACCAGTCCACATGTGGCTGAACCAGTCACAGGATTGCTCTTGATATTTGTGTTGCTTACCCCAGTCCTTTCTTCCCCACTCACCTACTGTGATTGTTGCCTTAAAATCTATGAATGGTTGCCCTAAGAGAATGGGACAATCAATCAAACACTTTACCAAGATTTGATGAGTGTCCAAGGCACGTTAGACACTCTCCTAGATCAGATGAACTCCCTCGCTACCTTGCCAGAGTAACGTTTCAGAACAGATAGGCTTAAATTATATTTATTCCTAAAAGCAACTTAGGGAAAAACTCTGTAATAAGACAACTTTGGGGGCCTTGGCTACAGCCAATCCTAAGATCACTGACAATCCTAATGTTATTGCTTCTAGCTGGGCCTTGTCTCGGAAGATCACATGTAGTATGCCCAGCAAAGATTTGCTGGGGAAATTAAAAGAGGGGGTAAATGTGGTAGAAGATGTTCCTCCCAGCCATTACCTCCCAGGTAATAGTTCCAGTTACAGTTCCTGTTACTTTTGTTTCTTAGAAATAGCTGGTCACTGTGATGCATATTATAAAAACCAAAACCCCCAATTACAAGCCATTCTGCCTCTGTACTTCCGGCTTGCTTATCTCATATAAGCCCTAGACCACCAGCAATCAGGGCCTGACATTTTGAGGGACGATTGATACCCTGTCAGTGCCCCTCTAATGGTAAATCTGCCTCCAAATCCTGGGTGTCATTTCGGTGTTTCTGTTTGCCGTTACACTAGAAAAAAGAAACAGAAAAAAAATAGACCGGAGGAAATATTTTAACACTATTTATAAGCAGTATAGCTCAGATCATGGAGAGAATGGGAAAACCATTCACTTGCTTCCACTACTCTAAATCCAAATAAACCATTCCCAGGGCTTTTCTTTATCTGATATTCAGTTGCGATAGCTATAGATCTGCAGAGACCCCTTCATCAAGGGGGAGACACTGAAGGATAGAAACACACATGTATTTTTAAATAACACCACTTTCAGGTAGAGTTCTTTTAGCTGGGCATGGTGGTTCGCTCCTGAAATCCCAGCATTCTGGGAGGCTGAGTCAGGAGGACTGCATGTTCCAGCCCAGCCTGAGCAACTTGGAGAGACGCTCTCACAAACTATAAAATGCAAACATCTGGAATGTATCTCAGTGTAAATGACCTAGCTTCAACCTCCAGTACTGCAAAAATAAAAAATGAAACAAAACCCCCATCACAGGTTTTTTTTGTTTTTTTAATGTTCTCTATCTCCACCTGGGAAAACTGTCCACTCTGCTGAGATTTACTCAGTGTCTTGGTTACTTTTTTTCTTCGTTGCTGAGACAAAATACCCAAAGCCCAAAATGAAGGAAGGAAAGGTTTATTTAGCTTACAGCTTGTGGAGGTTTCAGTCCATACTTGGCTGGTTCTGAGGCAGAGTGGCACATGGCAGAGGGCAAACTGTTCATGGCAGCAGAGCACAGCAAAGAAAAGAGGTGAAAAACCAGCAAAAGGGAGGAATGGCTGCAAGCACCTCTTTTCTTCCCTTACATTGTAAACAGGCTTCCCCCACCCAGGGGGCATGTACCTCTCACACAGTCTCCATGCCCTCCTCTTCTACAGGCTCAGGATATGTACAAAGTAAGCACCCTGGCTCCCTGCTGAGTCACTCAGCCAAACCTCTAGACTCCCCAAGTTGACACAATGTATCAACAATAACACTCAGTAGGTCTTTACTTGGCATTTGTGATGTGCCGGGCCACACAAGGGACCCAAAGTCCCAGTGCTGAGGTGACTCTGTGTAGGACTGATGAGGAGAGCAGGTGGAAGCTGGTGGCTCAGACTTCTGGCGGGGGAGTGCTAGGGAGGCACCCTGAAGACTCTGCTGCCTGCACTTAGAGATAAGTTGAAAGATGGGGAAAAGAGAGGGAGAGACAGGTGCCAGGCAGAGGAGTCAGCAGGGCTATGAGGAGCACAGAAATCAGGGTTCCTTCTTTGTCTGTAGTGACACATTGGAGGGAGCGGGACTGGGACGTCAAGGGGTGGGTGGAGCCCCAACACCAGAGCTGGCCAGGCGCTCACAGGAAGTTGGAATCCACCCTGAAGGGGGGAGGGTCACCACTGCAGTGACAGTGTGACGCCTGGGTTTGCATCAGGGTAGCAGTAAGGCTATAGTGATGTCCTTTTATCAAAATCACTCGAGTTGTGCTTCAGAAACCAGTTCGGAGGAAGCAAGGTCCAGGGGCTATTAAAATAGCCTGTCTTCGTGGTGTACTTTAGGTGGAGCCTTTGTGTTGCTGACAATGCAGGCCACTTGGTCTCTAGGAGGCAAGTGAATGATCTGATGAGATGCCCCTCATCCGCTAATGGTGCAACCCTCAGGTGGAGCCCATGAGGAAGTTGCATCACACCTGACACCCCCAACACAGGCACTCTATCAAGCTTTGGTCACCTTTCTAGAAAGGATTTATAGGAAGTTGTTTTTACTTTTTCAGGTTCTAATTTCCTTATCTCCTACAAATTCAAGGTGTTTGCCTTTTAAATTAAACCAAGTACAGCCAGTACTTGGAAAACTGAGAATTTCATAATATGTAATGAGATACCCACATCTGAACCTCTGTCTGCTTTGGGGGAATCCCAGTGCTGAGATTCTTTGCCCATGCAGAAGACTCTTTTCAAAATCAAAAATTAGTCCTTGGGTTTCTACTTGGCCTTGAAGATACTATGCTAGTTAAGAATGTATGCAAACATCCCAGAAATATGGGCCTGACACTTAAGAGAAAATGAAAATAAAAGCAAAAGAAAAAAAAATCTAAAAGGTCCCAAACTTGTTCTTAATCCTACAAGGATCATATAAAACACTGCACCCTCTATAGTCAATTGAGATAAGAGATTTGTGAAAATCTTCAGATGTGGAGTTTTAATTTTTTTACCTTCTAAAGGTTAGATATGAGAATAATACGATAATAATCTCTACCTACCAGAATAGCAAAATCCAGGCTTAGGGTGCAAGGATGCTTACTTTGCTTAAGAGAAGCCAACCAGCCTGCATATTTGCCTTAAAAGTTTCCAGACAACCTGAGAAGTGACAAGAACCAGGGACCATAAATAAAATTAAGTACCCCAAAGCAAAAATACACCCCAACTAGCTTAGTTCTGACTCACAGAATAATTCTGTTTTATGCCGCGTAGCAAAGGAGCCCCAACTAGTCCTTTCTAGTTTTGTCTGATTTACTGAAAACAAAATCCAGATAGGGTTCTCAGATCCTTTCCTTTTGCATGCTTCTCAAAAGATTTAAAGCTTCACAAACAGCCCATACCAGAGTAGAGTCTCACTTTTTCAAAAACCTAGGGATAAATAAGAAGAGAACATCTGAGTCAACTGTTAGTAGTGTGCACAGGCTTTTGCCCTCTATCTTTTGCTAGGAATATTAAATATTTTTATATGGTCATTTAATGGTAATACCCATAAAAATACTTTTCTATTTGGGTTTATAAAATGTAAGCACTTATTTTATCATAAATAAACCTAGAATGGTTCAATAAATAATGGTTGGTCCATGAAACTTCATAGCTTTTTATATCTTAGATTATTTGCTTAGAGATTGATCCGGATTCCTCCAAGGTGGTTTCAATAAGCTCTGAGATATATACTGAAGGTCAGCTGATGACTGTAAAAGTTAAAGGCATTCAGGGCCTTTGAATTTAAAAATAATACCTAGAATCCACCAACAAACCAACAAATCAGCCAACCAACTAACACAGTCTGTTATAGCAAACACTTGTTCTATATTCTTCAGTCAGATGACCTTCCTTTTATTGAGACTATTACAATATTCCTTCAGGAAACTCTTTCTGGCATCATCAACCCATGTATATCAGTGGAGCAGGTTCCATCCTATATCCAGAGAGGCCATAGTGTTGGCCTGCCAATCAGACTATAACATCCTCTGTGCACTGTGAATGACTGGGGAACTCGTACGTTGCAGTCAGAGCTGATGAAAGTTGGTGAGTTTTACAAAGAGAGTTTCTGTCACTCATATGGCTACTGGGCTTGATCTAGACCAAAGTGAGTTACAAGGTGAGACTTCTCAGAGAATGGTAGTCATGGTCTCCAAAGGGTATAGTTGCATGGAGAAAGGAAAACTGGGTCCTGGGGACATTATCTCAGCTCCTAGATCAAGCACACATAAAATGACATATCCTGGAATTTTCAGTTTTGCACATTAATAAATTTCCATCTTATGCTTAAGCCAACTTGATGTAAATTTTGTCATTTATAACAAAGGGAGTCTTCAATAATAAAATGTACATAAAGGATGAACTGCTGATAACACAATTTTAGGAAATACAACATCGATGGTGCAAACTGGAAATAATTCAACTACCTAGCCAAGTAGGACTTCCTCTCTCAATAATAACATCTCAACGTGGCCAACCTCTTTCAGGGTCTACAGTTCTGAATAAATGGAAATTCTATTTTTTAAAGCAGTAACCCTAAAAGAAGATGTTAATCTAATAATGTGACATAAAAATGGAGGCTCCATCGTAGGGGAAAAAATTAAGATACTAACAATTTGTTGTGGAAGTTTCGATTCCAGTTACAGAGGGAAATGTCATATTGAGCTAACCATGGACAAAACATAGGAAAACTCCTATCTTGAGTAGTTGCTACATTCAATAAATGCAGAGAACAACCTAAATCAGGCAGAACTGGAAAGAATTCAACCCTTGAAAGATAAAAAGTATGTTGGCCGAGATCTGTTTGTGTCTTGTTTTAAAGGTGCTCTCCAACCCACAAAGTGCTAGATGGCTAGAACTCAAGTAGAAAGCCAAAACTTTATTGGCTTGAGCCAATTCTGTGTTAGAAGACAGAATTTGGAGAACTAGAACATCCGAAAATTGAAGCAGGAAATCCCAGGAAGACTACGTGAAGATCCCCAAATATGCATATGTCTATAACATTCCTTCACATCTCTCTCCGACCCCTGACATGCACATGGATAGAAAAACTCCAGGGATCGTGACAGAAATAGCTGAAAGCCTAAAAATGGCTGGTAGAGATTTCAGTTGCTGATCATAATAGGGGAGATATAGTGTTAAGTCAAAACCCAGCCAAATTACAGGAGCTTCATAAATATCTCGGCTTTCTCATTAATATTCCAGAAGAGTCATCCTTAAGGACAAAATCTATATCCTAGAACTAAGGATTTACCCTTAGATAAGAGGCAAAACCAAAACGAACCCATCTTATCAGAAGTATAAAACCAAGCTGTATAAGTCTAAAATCATTAGCTGATAATTTAACTTTTGGCTAGAAAAAAAAATCACACTCTTCAAAGGAAGATAACAGAATCTAAGGCCTCTATAGTACATTATCTAAAATGTTCAAGATCCAATTTTTTAAAAAGATAGTGAAATAAATAGGAAATGATAGGAAACTTAAGATACATAGTCAGCTAAGTATATGGCATATATCTATAATTCTAGCACTCTGGGAGGCTGAGCCATGAAGATCACAAGTTCAAGCCTACTCTGAACAAATGAGTGACTTACTAAGACCCTGTCTCAAAATAAAAATATAAAATGGGATATCTCAGTGCAAAGGCCCTAGATTCACTTTCCATTATCATAATTAACTAACTAAATAAATACTCTTAGTGAAAAGGTAGAGAATTTCAGCAGACTGATAGAACCAAATGAAAAATCTTAGAATAAAAAATGTAATATATGAAATGGAAAACTTATTGGATACACTTAATATCAAATTGGAGACAGCCATAAAAAAAATCAGTACATTGAAGACAGAAATTAGTCAGTAGAAGTTGTCTAATATGAAGAATGTAGAAAACAAATGGAAAAAAAAAAACCACAAACTGACAGACTTGTGGGTGAACAACAAATAGTCGACAAAGATTTGTATGTATAGCCTCAGCAAAAATGAGGGAGAGAAGAGCTACTGAAAAATTATTTGAAGAAATAAAAACCAAAGATTCCTCCAATTTGGTGAAAAACATTGACTTTCAGAACTAATAAACTCAGTAAATCCCAGCAAATATAAATATAGAGGAAAAATCACATGGTTTCATTATATTAAAATGATAAGCCAAAAGCAAAGAGAAAATGCTGAAAAACTAGCCAAGCAGGGCAAAAAATTACAACATTCACAGGAACAATGACTGGAATGGCTGATGACCAATGTATCAGAAACAGTGAAAGCAAGATTACAAAGAAACATCACCTTTCAAGTGCTGAAAGGAAAAAGAGCAAAGGAAGGTGTCAATTCAGAATTCTGTGTCCAGGAAAAGTACGCTTCCAAAATTAACACAAAGCAAAGATATTTTCAGAAAAAATGAAAGCTGAGAAAATGCGATTTTTTTCAGTAAATATACTCTGCAAGTTATGCTCAGTGAAGTTCCTAAGCTAACTTGGAATGACAGACAGAATGAAGAGGATCAGAAGAAACTTAAGCAAAAAAACATGGGTACAGGGGAGGGAGGAAGAAAACCTCATGGTCATCCCTGTGTCCAGCAACACTGAGAACAGATACCGACATTGTGAACAGAAATCTCTACCACTGGCCTAAAAATGATTTTTCCTAAGTTAAAATTTCATTTTTAGGGATAGAGAAGTTGGAAAGTAATCTTTGATATGTTTATTGTATATGTTATTTATTGTTACATATGAATTAATGATTGACTATTACTATGTTAATGCATATTAAAATATTGCTTTATTATATGTTAAAAATGTTGTGGTCCCACAAAGACTTCTATTTGTCTGTATTTTAAAAATCCAATACAATTAAATTTAATTACTCATTAAAAGGTATGTACAAATTAAACCCATCTTTATAAACTCTTCCTGTATCTACTTTTTTTTTTTTTTTTTTGCGGTACTGGGGATCGAACTCAGGACCCTGCGCTTGCTAGGCAAGCGCTTATTCCACTGAGCTATATCCCCAGCCCCCCCTGTATCTACTTCATGTGTCTACTGATACTTCTATACACATAGACGGAAGAAATGAGGCTCATTTTATGTTAAGAATATTTGTGAAGGGGATGAACATATGCATACAAGTTCATCTTTGTACAGGCCCCGAGGGAGTGAATGGAGTTTGGTTTAATAATGAGCTTGCATCACATTTGCATTATCAATAGCATGAACTGTAAAAAGAGAGGACAAGAGGCAGAAAAGAGATTCCGGAAGCACTTTTTAATCTGTTGGTAAAAACACAATAATGCTTTTTAATTTTGTTTACTAATCTCCAAAAGTAAAATAACAAACAAGCAGATTAGTCAACAGGGACACATGAATAAACACTAGGAGTCAGGCTCTGTCCCCTCTGGGTCCTCCAGTCCAATTCTCTATGTCACTGAGCACCCAGGCCTGGGCCTCGGGCCATTCACAGCAGGAGCTGCAGGGCCAGAAAGGCCTGATCTGTTGACCACCTTCATGCCTTTTGCATTTTCTGGATAAAATGAGTTCGTTCTCTTTTCTATATGGGTGAAACTAAAGGGTGAAGTGTCCACATTGGCTTGGTGTGTGTGTGTGTGTGTGTGTGTGTGTGTGTGTGTGTGTGTGTGTGTGCCTCGTGGTGGTGGTAGTGGTGGTGGTTTTTGCGAAGGTGCTTGACATGTGCTTGTAAGCTTTCTGACAGTGCCCTGATTGGGGGAGAGGGAAGGCTAGCAAAATCAGAAGAATGTGTTACATAAATGAAATTAAAAGAAGGTTATTGTTCCTTTAACTAATCTTTACATTGAATCTTTTCTTGAAAAAAGGGCAGCTGCAGAATCCATTTCAGTACTGTTAAAAAAAAGAAAGTCCCAACATTTGTGTAAGGAAGCTGAAAATACACAGGCTAAAGAAATACTAACCTGCAACCAGGTCATGCAACTGATCCTCTACAGAGCCTAGAAACCAGTGGATAATCCTAGAAACCTGTTCTGCTGATGTAGAGACAATGCTAGTAGGAAGAGGTAAACGCATACTTTCTTTGTACATAGTCCCTCTGAGCCAAGAACGCTGACTGACTACCAGCTGCAGACACTTAGAAATGAGACCACAGGCTGTCATATTACTTACTGGAAGGGAGAGAAAAAATGCTGTGTAGCATTTACATTTTAGATTTAAAATGCCAGAGGAAAATAGTTTCTATTTGGCTTTTGTGCAGTCTAGAAAACCTGTGTTTACCCCAGTGGGCCTTCCAGGTGGCCACCTGGTGTGGACACATGGTCTATCTCCAGGGGCGCCCAGCTTCTGAAGTCAGATGTGATAGGAGAATGTCAGCGAGGTCCAGAACTATGCTGTGCTGAACTGGATGTGGGGGCTCATGCCTGTAACCCCAGCACTCTCGGAGACTGAGGCAAAAGGATCCTATGTTTGAGCCTAGCCTCGGAAACTCAGTAAACTTGCCTATTCCCTGTCTCAAAATAGAAATTTTTAAAAGGGCTGAAGATGCAGCTCCATACAAAGACCCTGGGTTCAATCTTTGGTACAACAAAAACAAATCAAAAATTATACTGTGTTGTACAAAGACATGTTCTGTAATTGGCCTCTGGTGGTTGGCTTTGCAGAGTCAAGATCAGTCCTAAAACCCCCATGACAGATGCTCCTGGATAAATTGAGGTTACCAATAGCACTTGTGTCATGTAAGTTTCCAGGCATTGGCAAGGTCCTGCTTTTGCCTCTCTGTACAGTGCGGCTTGATGTTCAACCAGGAAATCACTTTCTCTGTTAATATTCATATTCAAGATGATAATCTGTTATCAAGGGGTCAGGGAGTTAACAAAGGGAATAACAGAGACTACTGAAAAAAGACTGAGACGAGGATTTGCAAAAGCACCACCGATGATGCTAATGTGGACCGCTTGGATAGAGGGTGCCTGACAATCTGCAGGGCACTGTGTCAAATGCTGTTCTTGTGTTATCTTTTTCATCCTCACGGAAAATTCAGAGGTACACTTCATACCTTTCCCCATTGTAGGGATGCAATGACGAGCTGAGAGCTGGCATGCCTCAAGTACCAGTGCAAGGAAGACGAGGACCAGATGGAGAGTCCTTGCCAGTCTGACCCTATCTGACCCTTTCCTTCTCATCCTCTACCCCTCCCCCCACAAACAAAGCCCCTGCCTTTAGGAAAGAAGTCCTGACCATCGTCCTTACCTTATAAAAATCCACTTGGAGACAGTAGGGGATGCATTGCCTCTTGCAGGACAGAAAGCTTTTAAAAATTCCCTCAAACAATCAAGAGGACGTTTTTCCACCAACTCTACCTGTATGTGATCTGCACTTCCCAGACTTCTGGATGATGGGGTATTACATGTTAATCTTCTTTCTTCCATGAAGTCAATTGGCTGCCACAGCATTGCCTGCCAGGAACAGAGGCTCTACAGGAAGGAAAATCTGTATCGCCCCACATGAGCCCTGTGGCTGGCTCTGCCTCAGGGATGTGTGTGTGGGCGGCATGGACTGTACCGCCTCGTGGAAGCTGTTTCTGCCCTCAGTTTCCTTCCTCATCTCTACAGCAAGGGCAGTGGGCTGGAAGATTGCAAAGGAAGTGTTTAAACAATATAGATGTTGCAATATCTATGAGAAATCAATAAGGTTTCTGACTTTCAAACCTCCAAATTGATTTACCGAATGGATTGCCCAAGATTGAAGTTTGAAACAATTGGACTAATGAAGGAATAATAAAACAGGTGCTCTTGACCCTGCTGGTGGGTAGGTAAACAGGCTCAACCCCTTTGGCTAGCTCTTAAAATGTAGTCGTGGT
This sequence comes from Dinomys branickii, assembly GCA_004027595.1. Taxonomy (NCBI): domain Eukaryota; kingdom Metazoa; phylum Chordata; class Mammalia; order Rodentia; family Dinomyidae; genus Dinomys; species Dinomys branickii. The sequence goes on from PVLD010004639.1 coordinate 106,884, forward strand.
AGTAATAATAATAATGATTGCAATCATAATAAATTGTAATGCATGTATATTAATACCATAAATCACTCCTCAGAGATTCTTTAGAGATAACCTTGCCCATGGAATGTTAATTATGGTGCTGTTTATTGAAACAGAAAATAGGGATGAGCAGCATGACCTTTGGCAAGAGCTAGTTCATTAAACTGTGCTACATTCAAGCCAGTGGAACACTACACAGGTATTAAAAAGAACGAGGCAGGGGAACATGTGCTGTTAGAACAGGAGCTAAAAATTAAAAGATCTGGAGGAGAACAATATGGAGAACAGCACAGTAAGCGCCCGTCTGGTGTGACTGTGTGGCCTGAGAGGTTGTGTCTGTATATATAAAACTTTTCTGGGAGGATTCACTTTAAAAATAATTGTTAACAGTGGTTATCATAGGAAGGCACTTAGGGACCCAGGATGAAAGGGAGGGTTTTCTATTGTAGAGATATTGTACTCTTTGAAATGTTTGCTTTGTATATCTAATTATCTTTTCTTGTAAAAAGTCTAGTTTAAAAATGTACTTTTCATTCTATTGGGGGGTCATAAGAAAACCAAAAGACAGCAGGAAAATTATGTATATAAAATACCATACATTAAAACCTTGGTTTGCAAGAATAAATTGTTCTACTCACAACCCAGAGCACATGCACATCAAAGCATCATGAAAGGGAGAGAAAATCAGTTGTGATCATGTGATGGCAAGCATGGTATACTATTCATATGGCAAGATATTGCTCCTTTATCAAGTTAAAATTTTTTAGAAATGTTTTCTTGTCTTGCAGAATATTTATAGGCAAGTTAGTCACAATCCAATGTCTGATTCTATTACATATATATATATATATATATATATATATATATACCTATATCTTACTATATGCAATATCCACTACATTATATACATACATGTGTATGCAATATGATATAAACTAAATATAATAGATAATATTATATTTATAGAATACTATACATTATGTGTGTGTGTGTGTGTGTGTGTGTGTGTATATAATAGATGTTATATACACACACCCCAGTTGGAGGATTTATTAGCCCAAATGGTTAAAGGTAGCAAGCTCATGAAATTCCAGCCATTTCTTCTCTCCCAGTTTGGAGAATTGGTTTTTCTCTTCCATAACCACAGGCCACCTGGAAGTCTAGATCAGCCATCCTGCACAATGGACTCACCAAGAATAAAGATTGCACCTTTCTGTCCTGTCCAGTGGCCCAGCTTCTCCCCACCATCCTCCCAAAGTGAACACACTCAGCTTCTGTCCTCAACGGTGGCCAGAGGAGCTAGGCACACAGAGGCCTCCTTGTAAGTCGCATGGAAGGCAAGTGGGTCAATGCTTCTTGGCTGTGGCCTGAAATCTCCAACATGCACATGAAACAGTAAAACATCTCTGATTCACGTTTGTTGAATGTTCTCAAGCCCCGAGAGAAAAGAAGTCAAAAATAGCGACGAGCTTTGAAACCCTTGAGGAAAAGGCACTCTTTGGCAAAGTTGCTTTTTCACCATTCAATGAACAAAAAGGTTCACTGTTTCGACCACCAAGAGAACAGCCAAGTTTTCAGAAATGCAGTCACACTTTGGCTGACGTCAGGAGATTTTCCAACTGGGCTTTCATACGCGTATGTACGGGTGGTCTGCCTGACCTACCACAGGCTTCCCTGTGCCAACAATTTTGTTTGTAAATCTGTAATAACAAAGCTTTTACACTCATTGAAAGCTAGATGGCCAGGACTTGTGAAAGGGGAAATGCAAAGGTGTGTTTTGACGCCTCCATCACTAAGAAAATGTTGGTTCTAAGAGAGATGGAAAAGTCACTTTAAACACATCCCTCACATCTTTATGAAGAAGTAGAGCTGACTTGCAGTTCCTTCTACAGAAACCCAAGATTGATTTATTTCCACTGAGCAGATTAAAATACACAGTGTTTTCATGGGGATGACTGGACTTCATAAATTTGTCACTGCCTGGCCATGTGCAGGCTTTGATCCTTTCAGTCAGGCCTGGTTTTGAGCTGGGAGTATTTAGCTGCCGGGTGTGACACGTGTGTCTGTATCCATTCCTCCTGCATGTTGAACTTGGCTGTCCCCATCAGAGAAAAGCAGACAGTGCCAGCTCTTGAGTAAGGGCCACACTACAATGCTAAGCTTTTTCTGCCTGAAAGTAAAGCTATTTTAAAGTAAAGAAGTCCCCAGACCACGTGGCCCCTGTCTGAAAGGCAGCCTGGCTACCATGTCTGTCTTCTTCTCAGTCATCAGGGGGAGACTGCTGGCAGTTCTGGTCAGCCCATTATTTCCGTTCTCCCACCCTAACTCTTTAGTGTCCCACTCAAAGCAGACTCTATCCCCCAAGACAGAAATACTGTCCAATCTGATCCACACAATTCACAAACAGAACTGAGCTTGCTGAGAGTTGGCATGTTGCTGGCACCAAGAATATAAAATAAGACCAAATTTCCTGCCTTTAGGAAGCACTTTTGCTAGCAGAAGAGACAGACGACCCAACAATAAAGTGGTCAGTGTATGAATGAGACCTGCCCTGTGGATTGAGAACATGCACCAACCAAGTGACTATTCCAATGTTAGAGGACTTTGGGTGCTGATGGTTGGCTGGGCAAGTGAATCATGGAGAGCTGCTTCAAGAGGTGGCAACTAACCTGGCTCTTAAAGGATGGATAGCAGTAGCCAAGGGAAGATGATATGGAAGGACCTAGGCAAAACAGCAAAGGTGTGGGGAACAGCAGAGAAAAGTGAGTGTTTGTGTGGATGGAGTGTAAGGTAAAAGTAGGGACAAGCACATATTGAGGCTTCCTCAACTTAAAGAAAACATAATGTTCCATTCTGTAGATAAGAACCTCAGGGATCCACAAAGTTTGATTTGCTCAAGGTTATCCAGCTAGTACCAACCAGTGCTTGTCTGATTTGTTCAAAGTTCTCTGGCTAGAACTAAAGCAGCTGGTGCTCCAGTCCATGTCAGTGGGATACAAAGGTTTGCTCTTGATCACTATATGCAGATTACTAAAAAGAAACCTGATGGAGACTTTCTGGTAATTGAGTAGAGGAAGCTCTTGCTTTCTGGAAGCTGTGAAGAGCACAGAAATGACCTTGATATCAAGGAGTAGCCATAGTGGCCTGCAGAAGCAAGGGTAGTCAGGGGAGGATGTAATAGTCACCTCAGTAAATGACTTTGTCCAGAAAAGCCCAGGATGGGCAGAGGTGCCACAGATGGAATAGCACCCAGCAAAGACAGGTGATAGCTATGGCTCCTCATGGGAAGAGTGGGATCGAATGGAAGTAGCAGTACCATGGCTGGATGTGTTGGCAACCATGAGCAGAGATTGGGTCACAGCAGAATTAATATCAGAGCAATGGGGAACAGGTGGGGAAGAGGACTTGGGCAGGAATGGGGGAGACGTGTTGCACTTTATCCATGTAAGAATAGAGTAAAATAAGCGATCCATATGAGTTAAACATATCCAGCAAGAATTCACCAATTCACCTACTCAGTAGAATTATTTTGTGTCTTTTTGAGACAGGATCTCACTAGGCAGTTCAAACTGGACTTGAGCTCACTTTGTAGCCAGGCTGGTCTCGAACTTGCAACAATCCTCCCTCTTCAACCTCCCGAGTCCTGGTATTACGGGCATGTGCCACCACGCCCAGCTCAGTAGAATTCTTATAGATTCCCTACTATGTAAAATCTGCTTTGCCAGGTAGTGATGATATTGTTATGAATGACACATTGTCTTTGCCCCTCCAGAGCTTGCATTATCATGGTGGGGATAGAAAATATAGATATACAAGCAATGTCAAAAATTATCAAGAAAAAGGTAGCAGGATAAGGGCTTGGAATTAATAGGCTATTTTCAATAATGTTGTCTGGGAAGACCTCTCCAGGGAAGAGATATTTCAGCAGATATCTGAAAAAAAATAAGATACAAATGCTTTAAAGATCAAACAACAAGGGCAAAAGCACTGGGGTAGGGATGAACTTCAAAGAGCAGCACAAAAGCCCAATACGGCTGAAGTACAAGATACGACCCAAATGCAAGTAGGAAATATAAGTGTGTTAGAGACTTGGAGGTTGTGGTTAAATGCCTACACTTTATTCTGCATTTCATGATTAAGAAATGATTTACATAAAAATATGTGGCTAAGACTAAAAAACACACAAATAGGAAACAAATATTCAATCTCACTTATAAACAGATGAACATAAACATAACATCAATACAACTAAGTGACTAATCCACCATTAAGTTCACATGTTAATTTTATGCCAGAACTGTAATGATGGTTTAATATTGGTACATTTATTAATATGAGTAGATAAGTCAATAGATTATACCATGTAATTATCTTTAAAAGATGCTGAATAGTCCATCAGGTATTATTGTTGATTTTAGGGGGAAAGGACTTTAAAATAAGTGTAGCAGGATGTTATTAGAATATTAAACCAAGTGCAAGTATTTCTTCTAATGTTGAACTGATGGAACCATTACCATGAAAAGTAAAAAAAAGTTGCAGTTGTCTTTTGTAGACCCTATTAATTCACATGGCTTTGAAAACATGTTTTGAAACCATCACAGATTGAGATACTATATTCAACCATCACAAAATCAAATAATTTTAATGACAATATTCAGTGTTTCTAGAACTATAATCAGTATACTTTTTCCCCCTAAAATACAATTTGGCAGTGAGTTTCTAGGACTTTGAAAATTCTTGGGTCCTATAACTCGGTAGTTCCTCTTTCAGTAATTGAACTAAGGAAATAGGCAAATCTATAGATAAATATTTATCTGTTCATTATGATGTCACACATTTTTTAAAAGAGGCAGTAATCTAAATATTGAGTTAGAGGAGAATGGCTAAATGAAAGACATCAAATTGATATTACAGACTATAATACAATGTTTACAAATCTTGGAGTAATTTTGTTTTGTTTTGTTTTTTGGTCTTGGGGGAAGGAGCACAGCCTCACATGCGGTAGGGAAGCACTCTACCACTGAGCTATACCCATAGCTTCTACAAAGCTTGCTTTTGATGAATGTTTAATAACATAGAGAAATGTTTAGAATACAATGTGGAAAAGCATTATATAAAATTAAATGCATAAGATATCTATAAAGTTTATTTTCAAATGTATTTCAGCTATATATGCACAGAAAAAGACCAGAAGAATAAACTCTCTGAATCTACCATCTAAATCTTCCATCTCTGATGGAAGAAATGAGAGTGCATTTTATTTTCATATGTATACTTCTTTTATATTTTCCAAATGTTCTATAATGCACATTGTTTTGCTTTCACATCTAGAGCAAGAAATAAGAAACATTGCTTATTAAAGTAAGGGGAAGGATTTTTTTTTTATCTGATATCATTCCTGGGTGGTGAGAAATTTTTCTGAAGTTTCAGCAAAAGTTCTTCAGAAACATTCCACAAATCCATTTAAAAGTCCTCCTCGAGGTAAGATTTCTCTATTCATATTTCAAAACCACTTGAAGCTTTTATTTTAGATCCTCTAGCTATTTCAAGTAAGTTTACTCTAGTCATTATTTAGTTAATTAAAAATGAATAAATAACACTAGAAAGCCTTTATAGAGGAACTTTGTGCAGTTGTGTGGTCTTCGTTTCCCTGCAAATTGTCCATTAGGATCTGGAACAAGCCCAGCATCACCCCAGGAGGAGATAAAAAGAAATGTGGGACACCCAGAGAACTCTGTGTCCGGTGGAGTGGAGAGTGTGTCTGTGGAACAACTCGGCCTTTCTCCATAACCAAGGTCTTCCTGCCTTGAGCTTTCCAGAGGCCTCCTTTGCCATGGTGGTTAATGGGCAAGAATCATTACAACAGGATATGAATCCACCAAAGCTTTGAGTCAGGTGGGGGAATCGTAACACACGTACAGCTGCTGTCTTGCAGGGTCACAACTTCACCCAGGTTGGCACACATGGATCACGCACTTCCACACTCATCCCTCTTAGGACCCCTGGGTGTCTAACAATAATCAAGCAAGTGCTTTCCTGCCAAGCACAGATTTTTCCTTAAACCCTATTTGTCAATGGTATTCCAACAACCTTGATTGGACCTGTTGGAAGAAATTGACCTGACAGCTTCCCAGATGCAGCATAGGAGCCAGATCCTCCAGGACAGCCTTTGCTGAGGTCCTCAGCCAATTCCACAGATGGATCACAAAACTTTATCTAAGACATCCCTAAATGGGCTGAGGATTCTGTATCCATTTCCACCACACTACACACTGTGTCAGGCATCCAAGAGAATCAGCACAGCACACAGATCCCGCAGGGTACTTGTCTTGCTGACGGCAAGGGCCACTAGGCTTCCCTCTGCTACCTACCGTTCTTTGTTTCACACAGGAGCAGGGCCCCTGTCCAACACAGCTCCAAGGCTCTGGGGAGGTGCTGTCGGTCTCTTCTTCCTCCTCCTTTCTCAGTGCCAAGAGGCTCCAGGCTGTAACACATTGTCAAGAACATGCTGGACCCTCAAGAGTCATTGAAATAGTTAACTGAGAGATGGAAAACATGGCGACACCTCCACTCATCTATGTGATCAGACTGGACAAAGGTGGATGTGTTCCCATGGAGCCCTTACACTACTTTGTTTTCTAGGCTCTATCCAGATATATAGGTGATCTGGCCATATGCTTAGTACTGGGTCCCTTGAACAAACTTTAGGGCCTTGTTCAGAGTCTCTGACTGCTGTCCGCTTGACGGTCCACACTGGAAATGCCTTACAGCTGGAACATGAAGCCCAGAGCTTTTGCAGCTGGGCATGAAAGTGATGTTTGCAAGGAGAGGTTAAAATAGTGACTCCAGTAAGATCCATCTTGACAAGAAGTCTGCGTAGCATCCAATGCCCTGGAACGTTCAGCCACTTCAAAAGAGAGTCATTGCCAGATATCTGCAGAGGAGCAAAGGTCTTCGGGCCACTTGCTCTGCATGTGCAGCACAGGAAGCAGTGGCCCAGACTGCCTGGGACCGTGGGGCCCAAGAAGTAAATGTTTTACCACAGCCACTCCAGAGCTCTGATGACCTGCCATCTAGGACTGGGCAATGGGCCCCCCTCCCAGATGTCAGTAACATACCAGAGCAATTAGCATCCTCTGTGACTGCTGGTCACAGAGAATTCTTTTTTACCTCTGCTTGCTTACTGCTGCTATGAGGATGGGAAACTTGTGGATGAACACCAAGCACTCTCTAGCACCTCTCCTGCAGCTTACCTTCTATTATGTTAGGAAGTCCAAAGGCTGGATTTCTCCAGTTTTCACCAAGTGATGTCACTGAACATGTGTGTGAGCTTTGGATGCCCAGTGAACATCATCTGATTTGCCCATTGCTGGCTTCACTTCCTAGATCAGCAGTTCCCATTAAAAAATAATATGAATTTGTGCTGATTCATTGAACTCACTGGTAAATCCGATTCTAATACAGTGAAGTCTAAAGTGGGTATTCCAGTCCATTATCCTCTCTGACCTTTGAAAAATGGTCACCCCAAATGCCTTGCTCTTCCACATGTGTACAAGTGCACCCACACACACACATGCACTGTATGTCTTAATCTGCATTATTTTAGAATAGTTCCTCAGCCTCAGCACAATTGCCATCCTGGACTGATACAGTTCTTTATGGAGGGGACTGTCCTGTGCGTTGCGGAATGGGGAGCAGCTTCTCTGACCTCCACCCGCTAGATCCCAGTGGCATCCCTCTCCACCGCAGCATGACAATGAAAAGTGCCCCCTAATGTTACCAGTTAGCCCTTTGAAGCAGAACTTTTCCCATTTTCAAGCTGCTATGTCCATAGACCCAAAAGAGTGGTATAAAACATCATTTCTAACTTTTTTTTAAGCCAAGAGATACTAAAGGTTGAGTAAGAAAGTTTCTCTTTTATAATTTATTTCCAGGATTAAGGAAATCAAGGAGTTTAAGTACTTGGGGGAAAGCCCAAGAGTTCATCTGAAGGCAAGAGAGCCAGCAATTGCTTCTTGAAGTTATGGAAGATTCAAGACTCAGTCCCCTGGGACTGCCTGACCCTTCACCTCGTCTTCCTGTCTCCTGGCAGGAGGCCTTCGCGATGGGGGAAGATGGCAGGAGAGGCTCCAGCATTTGCCACCACCCTATCCTCCCTGTCCGTATCAACTCTGTCCCCGACGACCTGCTCCGTTATGTCAGTGTAGGAACGGGAAGGGAAACACTTTTAGCTAAGCCAACCGATTTTATCAGAAGTGAGAGTGAGGCAGATTAGGGCCTGGCAAAACAACAGGGCAATCCAGTGTGACCTGCCAATCACAGAGACCTGTCAAATCTCAGCTGGCACCAATGTGCAGAGCAGCTCGAGAGCCCTGAGTGGGACAGCCCAGATCTGCTGTCAGAAGATGTAAAACGGTGACTGTTGACCTCATGGCCACTGTTTTTTTACTCTTACAGTGCCCCTCTCTGCATGCAGGGCATTTTTTTTTCTCTTCTTTTCTTCAGAGTTCACTTGTATTTCATTTTCCCCTTTTATTTTTTCTCTCTTCATTTCTTTCTCACTTCTACTACTTTCACCATCAATAAACCAATCTTACACTCATTGGTTGTGCCATCAAATTCTTTGAATGGTATAAGAAGAGCCTAGAAAGGACCACTGGGCACCACACCACCTGGAAATGGAATTCCAGAATAGCTTCTGGCTGGGGGTGCTGGTGGCAGCTGCAGCGAGCCTCCCTTTCAGAAAATTTCTCATCCTGCCCTGGGATCCCAGGTTCATTTTCTCTCTCCCAGCACTGTGGGCTTCCTAAACATAGTAGCCACATCATACTCAAATCATTGCTTCTCACAGATAGCACAGAGCCTAGCACACATTTTTATTTTAGTAACAGCTGGTATCTGCTTGATGCTTACTTGTACCAGGTACTAAGCACTAAGCACTTCATAAACAGCATCCCTTTCAGATATTCCTCAAGCCCATATCAATTATGTCCACTTCACAGAAGGAAAGATACAAATTTATGGAGTTAAATTGTCTTTGCAAGTCTCTAGGCCTGTTACAGAGCCAAATCTGGAGCCCAGGACATTCAGACAAAGCCTCCTGATACCTGTACACCCTCAGGCACTTGTGCATATCTGATGGACAAATGGATGCGAGAATCAGTTACTGTGCCCTGATGGGCTGCCCATCAGAGTGTTTGCTGAACTGTGGTGACTGCCAGGTGACCTGGTTCTCTCATCAGAAGGCATTGTGGGGAATCTAGATTCTATCTCACTCCTGTGTGGAACACTGTGAGGGTAACTGAGAAAGTTTTCCTTGGAGCTTGGCCTTTTTCCTGTTTAGGAAGGAAACCACAGGCACCCACTGGGAATTGCTCTCCCTGGTCTTATGTTTGTAACTGTGCCAGAAGGACACGCATGGCTTCGAGTTGGGAAGAGTTGAAGTAGAAGACAGAGGGGAAACAACTTTGGCCAGTAATGGGTCAACTTATTTTGACAAAAATTTTCTAACAATGCCTCAGCTGACTCCAGGGCTGCACCCTGTTCAGATCATGGACCTCACACTCCAGGTGTCCAGGACCCAGAGGGAAGGACACAAACCCAAGTAGGGCTCATACACAAAAGCTAAGAGTTGGAAATGTTGTCATCAAGCTCCAAATAATTCAATGACATAGGGAAATAGTTCATACCCTCCAGAAAGACTGAGATCTTCCTCCATGGGAAGCTGGGTAAGAATTCAGCCCAAGCAAAGGATGAAGGACCAAAAGACACAAGGGGAGGTGACACCGGGTACAGGACACTTGGGGCCAAACTCACAGTGATGTTGGGAAGGAAACCCAGAGGAAAGCACAGGGTTCTAGGGTGAGGGACAAGGGGTAAAAGACAGGGTGGGACCCTGCAAGAGGACTCATTGCTCTATTCCATGGAGAATTCTGCCCTCTTCATCCAAAGAGCAACAGAGTATGAATGTATCTGGTTTTAGTTTGCACTCCACAAACAAGGCTCTTAGAAGGTTTCTCTGGGAAGAGTCCAGGGAAGGCTTTATAAGGTCCTGCACATGGAGACAGGAGAGGAAATGATTCAAACACAGGACATGTTCATGAGCAGGGGCATGTGGTGCAATGGGTCTCAGCCCCACAGGCAAGGACTTGTGCAGGAGTCCCCAGAACTAACTCGCAAGAGTCAGTCATGTGCATCTTGCTCCCACTCTCAGTTCAGTGCCGTCTGTCAGTAAGTGGAATTCAGCCACAGTGGTAGTAGTGACATCACAGAAATTAACCAATGCAATAAATTAAGATTTACTTGTGGTCATATCCTTCCAAGAGCTTGTTTACCAGCACACCGCTGACCTCTGAGGAACTCTGACAGTGTTGTCCTCCTGGCAGACTGGAGGAATCAGACTGTTTATCCCCCAACACCCATCAGTGTTACCTACCCAGCATTCCAGCTTGGCCTAGAATGGAACAAGCTCACCTCTGCTGCAAAACACCCTCAGGTAAAAGCCTAAGTTACTTGCAATACAAATCTGCAGTGAAGGTGTAAGGGAATAGAGGGCCCGGCCAGGGCCCTCACACTGTGGGTCTGCATTGCCTATGGGCTGTACTGAAGAAAAGGCCCCCTATCCCGGGAGAAACTGCTAAGTCAGTGCGTGGAGCCTGCATACTGTTTCCATCATCCAGTGCTCGTGCTCTTTCCCACACACACATCTGTACACTCCCTCCTGGTGGCAGGAAACCAAGCTCCACAGGCTTAGCAGATTACTCCGCTGTTATTCAGCCAGAGCTCACACACTTCCTAGGAATATTTTCACTCTTGTACAGCTCCAAAAAGATGGAAAAGTCTTCAGGAACTTTTAGGCATTAAAATGATATTCAAGGAGCAGCTACGTTAAAATAACAAGCCCCATCTGCCCGCTGTACACATTCACACCCACATCCCCAATAACAGAAGTTTGCTCTGCTGCCCCAAAAGGAAAATCTAAGCACATGAAAAGTAAGACGTGGAAGATACCCACTCACCTTAAGCATGTGAGGCCATACTTTCCCAGTGGAAAGTAATCTGCTAAGCCTGTGGTGTTCCACTTGCTGGGTCTTCCGGAGAGTGAGGTCTTGTTCTTAGGCCATCCAGGGCTGTCACTGGGACACTGGGAGGATATTAGGGTTTGGTGCTCATTTTCATTTTCATCTTGTGAACTCTGACATGCTCTCTTCCCTTACTGCTCAGGGACTTGGTGCAGGCAAATGAGACACTGTCTTCAAAGTGCTGAGACCTCCTTGAAGTAAAGCCCTTGTAGGAAGATTAGGAAGGTCACACAGCAAGCCTATTGCTGTACTTTGGAGGGAGACAGTGTGATAGAACCCAGGGTCCAGGGACAATAATGGGAAACAGCCAATATTGTCTACCTACAGGGGCTGGAGTACAAAAGATGCAATAGGTTTGGGAAAGAGGGGAGGGAGCAGAGGTTCTGATGCTCTGTTATTTGCTTGCCTGTCCAAAAATATGGACACCTATGTTCAGTGACATCCCCCGTTCCCTGTACAATTACCTTTTTCCAGTTTGTGTCCCAAGTTATTAACAGACAAGGGCATCTTTACTTGGCACTCCAAAAAGAATCCTTTTGTTTAAACACACTTTGCAAAAACAATTTCTTCATTGTAAATAAATCCCTGGACTCTACAATATTACCGATCCAAGAAAATAGAGGAACATATTTTATAAGCTCCATGTATTTCCAAACAAGGGACATTGTTTCACCATAGAAACACTATTTTTAGGAATCCTCCTGACAGCAAAGCCTACACAGCATTCTTGCAGCATGAAAATAAAGGCAAGGGCCATGGTGCAGGCAAAGTAGGAAAGGGAACTTGGGCCCTTTTTCTGTCTCTTTAGCCTGACACCTAGGAGTCTGAGTGTGACTTCTAGCACTGGGGCCCAATTAGAAAGCCCTGCTGGGCTAGGATGCATTAGCTAGAAGCACAGCCTAGAGAGCGAGGAAATACAGGTCTGACACTAACAGATTCCTGGGGCAACCGGGGCCACCATGGCACAGATAGGCTTTGTGAAATCAGGGTCAGAAGGGTGCTAGTCAGTGGTGCACCAACAACCTGTACTGCATTATCAGACAGGGACACACATAGAGTAACACTCCTCCTAACTAGCAGTGAGGGATTCAGGTGGAAATTGAAGTTCTTTGTCCCTCTTTCTGCTCACTTGGTTAGCACAGCAGCAACAACTGAGGACCTATAAGACACAGTGTTGTCCTCCTGAGAATACAGAGCGCTGGGAAGCTGGGGTTACCCATCCGGCATCTCAGCTGTAGAATATCCTCACAAGGGAGCTGTGGCTGCTTGCAGCTGTAGATCATTGATGACTGGGGGTTGCTGAAGGACTATGGCAGCCTCTGTAGTGGATCTGAAATACCTACAGGGTATACCAAATGTCTTTTACCTACATGCCAGGGCTGTGGTATTAATTCTCAGGATTTTTTCTGAGGTTTCTCTCTCTGTCTCTCTCTGTCTCTCTCTCTCTCACACACACACACCCCTTACTGCCTTGTACAGTACTTTCCAACATGGCCTTTTCCGCTTTCCCTGAGTCACTGAGCACCCCCAAAAGAGGCAGGGACAAGAGATGGATTCCATGATCTCAGCTCCTGTTCACCATCACAGACAAGTCTGCCCCAAACCTCACAACCCTCTGAGGCGGACCAAAGCGCCCATACCTTCCTCAATGGGATGGTGGCAGGTGGCTTGGAAACTGCCACTGAAGTCCAATGGGCAAGGTATTGAGGGGAGGGACCTCAACCATTAGAATCCTTCTCCCCCGGGGAAACATGCAAGAGCCACAGTCAATCCTTAGAAATGTGCCCAATACTCAGGATGGACCAACCCAGTGATGCCAGCAGGAGGCTTTGTGGCCATAAACCACTGGGTTCATGCATAGGTTCTAGGCAGTCACAAGCCACCCTTGCCATCTGCAATTTCTCAGTATCTTACTTTCTAGTACCTTCACCCAGTGCTACCATCCTGATGTTCACTGAGAATGTAAACTGCACACACTTGTGCCATTAATCCACACTTTTGCACGCACTTTTGTTATGAATCAGTGATGCACACGGAGGTTGTGAATATTTAGAGGAGAGGCTGGGGGCTTGTTGTTCGGTGCTCATCACCATATTTCCTGTACTGTCCCTGACTTCCATCTCCCTCCTCCTGCCCATTGACAGTTTAAGAGTGGAGCTTGTGACCTGAGTCAAGTCTACTTCTTCCTTTCCTATCATAGGGCATGCCTACTGGTGGGGATGGAGCTAGATTGATTCAATCAGAATGACTCTCAATAATTTTACTAAGCATTTAGTGCAAAACACTCACTTCTGCTGGACTTGGGGTGCTGCCATGTAGAGATAGAGAAAGAGCCCCCCAAAGGAATGAGGTCAAGGGATGAATCCCACAGTATGGTTAGAGCCCCAAATCAAGCTGTAATTGCATCCCATATACCTCTAGGCTGTCAGCTTAAAAATAGACCTAGATTTTCTTTGGGCTTAGGACCATTTTAATTAGGTTTTCTATCATTTATACCTACAAAGAGCCCCATTCACAGACCTTTAACTGATGGTTCATTTGCTTTCCATTGGTTTCAGAGGGCCCAAGCTCTTCCCACTGCTCAGCCCTCCAGGGGCAGCTGGGCCATTTTGCAGGGGCTGGAAGGTGTGGGCTCTGATTCTAGCCCCTCTTTTAACCTGCAATTTGGTAGTCATCCTTGCTTCCTCTTGTCCCTTGTGCCCTGGATCCAAACAATTATCATGTCTGATTAATTGCACTTCCAGACAGCTTTCAGCCCCACCCACTCACCCTAGTCTAGGCGTCTGCCATCTTTAGTGAGAGCTCTGAAATAGCCTCCCAGTCTCTGTGCTCCACACCTGTGTCCTCCGTGGTCCACATCTGTGTCCTCCAATCCTTTCTCCAGTAGCACCTAAAGCTGAATTTCAAAATTTCAATCAGGAAATCAACTCTTTCCTGCTTATCTCATTTAAATCATTTGTGTGTTTGGGTCACATATAGTGTTCTAGCCAAAGTAGCACCGTTGGATTTCTGGAATGCACCAAGCTTTTTCTTATGGCATTGATCCTTTATTAGTTACCATCACTGCTTTAACAAATCACCACAAATTTAGTAGCATAAAACAATGCAAATTTATTACCTTATAATTCTGTAAAAGACCCACAGTGGGTCTCGCTAACCAACATCAAGGTGCCAGCAGGGTTGTGATCCTTTCTGAAGGCTGTGAGAGTAATCTGTTCCCTTGTCTTTCAAACTTTTAGAGGCTGCCTGCTTCCCATGGCTTGTGGCTCCTTCCTCCATATCAAAACATTATGTACCTCTATTTCTTCCATCATCATATCTTTCTCTGACTACAGGTGGGAAAGGGTCTCCATTTTCAAAGACTCATATGATTAGATTAGGCCCATTTAATAATACAGGACATCTACCCTGTCAAGGTTCATAACTTCAACCTGTGAAGTCCTTTTGCCATAGGAAAGATATTCATAGGTTCCCAAGGATTAGGGTGTGAACACCTATGGAAGACATTATTCTACAGACCCCAGCCCCTTTGGATGTGTTGTTCACTTTCCCAAGATGCTTTTCCACCAGCTCAATTCATGTAAACCAAAAGCTGAGTCATCATAAGGACCTTGCGAATAGCCTACATTAAATTAGACCTTCCTGGTTGCTCTGCTATTGCTCCCATTTCTTGTACTCAGAAAGACTAACCTAGTTACCACTTCAATGTTTCTTCTACTAGTCTTTAGAAGACTAGAAAATAAATTGATTTTACTGCATTACCACTAGCATTGTTGGCTGTATGGAAGAAATATGGAACGAATGAGTATATCAATGGATGAGTGAATTGGCCCTGGATTTGTTTCAGATCATAGTGTTTACCGTCTCTGTGTGGTGTTGGTACCTGTACATAATGCATCTTAATTCCTTTTCTCGTCTCCTTTCCCTCTCCTTCCTCCCCTTCCCTTCATGCTCTTTATACTCTTCCTTTTCAAGAAAGATCTAGCTCCCTACTTCACATTACCCCTTATTTTGCTTTTTATTTATACTTTGAGTTTCTCATATAAGAGAAACTGTGTGATATTTAAACTCATATGCATGGCTTATTTCACTTAACATTAGGGTCTCAAGGTGTATCCATTTTCCTACAAATGATTTGGATCTATCTTTCTTTATGGCAGAGTAATACTCTTTTTTTTTTTTTTTTTATTTTAGAAACATAAAAGTACAAAAACATATTGACAAACAGACACCCATTCTCATAGAAAATAGTACAATCACAACTAATCTATAGACAAGGTGATTTGGTCTCAACAGTAGTTGTTGCTTTATCCATTGATATCTTCGAATTGTAGATGTATGGACCCATATACAGACATGCAAATTTAGTCAGACAGTTTATCCTCTCAGCAACAGAAAAAAAAGAAAAGAAAAAAAAAGAAAAAAAAAAAAAAAGAAAACACAAGAACCAAAAATCCAAGGACAAGAAAGAAAACAGGCATACATCAACAACAGCAACAACATCCACAACAACAACAACATAAGAAAAAACACCGCTTGTTGCTGCTTTACATATTGTTATCTTCGAAGTGTGTGTTCAGGCTAACACATACAGATATACACTATTAATCTAATATCC
>PVLD010004640.1:0-20676 GCA_004027595.1 Dinomys branickii
GGGGAGGGTATGAAGGGTTAACCTCCATGACAGCCCAAGCCCCATTATATTTTGTAATCATTGTGTTAGTGGATGGGGCCCTCAGCTGAGTACCTTGAATCAGAAAACCTGGCCTCTATCCCAGCATGGTAGTGCATACCTGTTAGGAAAAAAAAGAAAGAACAGGTGTATGATCTCAGTGGGAGAGTTTTATTGCAGAACAAACCTGAGAGGGACCGCTTTGGCAGTAGAGACCAGACCAGCTACTCTCACATAGGCTGTGGGGCCTTCTCTAGGGTCAGGGGACAGGGGAGTTAAGTGAGGGGGTTGTGGCTACTTGCCAAGAACAAGGCTTGAGAAAGCACAGTGGTAATGGCTGCCCAAGGCTGAGGCTTGGGGAAATGCAGGAAGGAGTGGCTACTATCAGTAACAGGGTTGAGAGTGTTGTGTGTCCCCAGGTGCAGGGGGGGGTAAAAAGGGGTCTCTGATTAGGATGGTGGTGGTTGGATTCCTTCAATATCTATAATCCCAGCACTCTGAGAGGCTGAGGCAGGAGGATCGCAAGTTCAATAATAGCCTGGGCAACTTAGTGATTTTTCTTTTTTTTTTGCAGTACTGGGGATTGAACTCAGGACCTGGTGCTTGCCAGGCAGGCACTTATTACACTGAGCTATATCCCCAGCCCACCAACTTAGTGATTTAACAAGACCCTGCCTCAGAAAATGAAAAGGGCTGGCGAAGAAGCACAGGGGCTCAATCTTCCAGAAGCACACAAAACAAAAGGAAAGAAAACTTGGGGTCTAATCCCAGCTACATGACTGCCACGTGACTCAGCCAAGTCACAACCACTCTCTGAGCCTCAGACACTGCCTCTGAGAAGTGAAGGGCCTATGAGTCATTCCTTGAAGGGATCTGAGGGGTCAGGTTGCAGTGGGACAGGCAGGGTAGGCCAGTCAGATGTCTGTGCCAAACATAATCAGAATTTAGCACTAAGATAGGTCACCTGAGCTGTCATTCAAAGAGTTCCCTGGCAGTGGGAGGGTGGTACCTGGTTGTCTGGTAACCCTGGGGGCTCTGAGCTAAGAGCTGGGGGAAGTAACTTAAGCCAGAGGAACCATTCCAGAAAGCCAGCGGCGCAGAAAACCAAGGAGGTAAGTTGCCCTGCAGAGGTAGTTCCCAAGACTGTGGGGGACTGAAAAGTCAGGTGTTCTGGGTGTTCTTAAAAGCAAAGCGAATTTTTCTGAGACTGTATCCCCTTTGTCTGAGTCTGCTAAATAAAGAAAAGAAGAGCAAGAAGGGAGAGGAGAGGGGCCAAGTGACCGGGCTGGGTCTCTTCCACTCCTTTGTCTGTCTCCTGGGAGGAGAGCTCAGCAGAGGGCTTTGCCTTTCCAGGAAAAAATTGTGAGCAAGATGCGTGTGCTGATGAGAGGAAGGTGTTTGGATTGGGGGGGCTCATCCCCCAGGCAGGATGTTCCAGAAGCAGACAGCAGACAGCAGAGGAGAAGGGAAGACAGAAGCTCCCTGAGCTGGGGAGGGGGTATAAATGCTGTGGCAGAATCCATTCCTGGAGATTGGCTCCTTGCACATTCAGCAGCCTGTTCAGCTCTGGCCCCCAGTGCCTAGCGTGGCTCTGCACTTGCAGGAGCTCACAGGCCTGGACCACACCTGGACTGTGCACAGTCCACAGGAGGCAGCATATGGAGGTGAGGTGGGGAGGCCCTGTGTGCTGTTCATTCTGTGTTCAATCCATGTCTTGGATACTTTTTCTTGTTGCTGAGACAGAATACCCAATGCCCAAAATGAAGGAAGAAAAGGTTTATTTAGCTTACAGTTTGTGAAGGTTTCAGTCCATGCTCAGCTGGCTGTGAGGCAGAGTGGCACATGACAGAGGGCAACAGTTTATGGCAGCAGGGCACAGCAAAGCAACAAGCGCAAGAAGGGAGGAATGGCAGCTAACAGCCTCTTTCTCTCCCTGACATATACAAACTATCCGCTCTAGGGCGGGTATAGCTCTCACATCCATGATCCCAGCAAACTATCTGCCCTAGGGTGGGTATGGCTCTCACATCCACGTCAGCATTGGATCATGGATCAGTCATAAACTTTAAAAGCCACCCCACAACAGCATGAGGATTTGGGGGGACACACAGACACAAACCAAAGCACTCCATAAACAAAGAAATGTGGTAAAGTAGATACAAAACTTACCATTTTAACTTTTTAATTTCTTTTGGTGCTAGTTAAGCCCAAGGTCACATGTATGCTAGGCAAATGCTTCATTACTAAACTATATACTCATTCTAATCGTGTGTGTGTGTGTGTGTGTGTGTGTGTGTGAGAGAGAGAGACAGAGACAGAGACAGAGACAGAGACAGAGACAGAGAGAGAGTGTGTGATGGGAAATTGAACCCAAGGCCTTTACATTGAGCTGCATTCCTAGTCCTTTTTTGTTTTTATTTTGAGATAAAGTCTTGCTAAATTGCCTAGAGCTTGAACTTGCAATCCTACTGCCTCAGCCTCCCAGCATGCTGGGATTACAGGTGTGCAACATCAGATCTGGCTTAATAAACTTTATTTTTTGGCAGTGCAGCCAGGATCTGGGATGACCAGTTGTTCACAGGAAACGAAAGGCCACAAGGTAGCCAGAAGCTTGGTATTTATCGGTCACATTTACATTGAGGAAAATGGTGAGATTATCGGATTACCCTGAAGGCAGTGGTCGTTTTATGCTAAGAAAGATCTTTTTTGTTTTGTTTTGTTTTGTTTTTTTGTCTTTTTTGAGACAGGGTCTCACTGTGCAGTTCAGGCTGGTTGCAACAATCCTCTTGCCTCAGCCTCCCAAGTGTTCGGATTACAGGCATGTACCACCTTGCTGGCTTGCTAAAAAGGATCTTATGCTGATGAGGATCACTAGATGATTCAGAGGACAGTGACCTTAAGCTAATGAGGATCTTACCCTGGAGTGTTACACATCAGGGCACTCGTTAAGGCCTCCTCCAGGGCCTAGCCTCAATTTATAATTTGTGGTCCCCAACATTTCCCCCTTTTTGTTTTTGTAATTGCAGCAGTTGAAACAGTGTACAGGCTATGATGGCCATCATAGCAACAACCATATTCTCAGGAGTTTGTGGGAGGCCCTGTTGCATCACTAGTTAGCGAGCCTCCTGTATTGTTTTCTTAGCTGACCCCATGTCATGGATTTGTAGCCTTCAGAGATCTCAGTACTTGCAGTGTTTGGGCTCTTCTCCAGGGTCTTCCTTAAGAATGCTCACACTGGAGGGTTGGGTGGGAAGAGGCTCCTCTGCAGGGCTGGGATTTCCTTTCTCTGAGGTCACATGTTCCAGGAGGTTACCATAATGGTGTTCCACTGTCTGTTAACACACAAGCATACTCTCAACTCCATCAGCAAACCTTTACTTAGAATTTACTATGTGTCTTCAAGTTGTTCCACATCTAGTGGGAAAGACAAAGCATCTCTTAGCATGTGATATGTGCCATAAAGGACACAGATGTAAGCCTGGAAGGGGGCACCAAAGGAGTCCATGGTTGGCTGGGGAATGGGAACTTTTAGAAGAAAGCTGTAACTTGAGCTGAGTCCCAAAGGAGACCTAAGGAAAAACATTAGAGTGAGGGTCGATGCCCTGCCTAAGGGGACCGATGAAGCCAAGTGACTGTTGGAGAGAAACCCTTGGGATCCAGAGGTCACATCAGGACAGGGATAGGGCTCAACTGCCCCTAAGGGACCCTGCTGTGGGGGAGCAAGGCTGATTTACTGACCCATCTGTTCCCCACTGTCAGCCCTATGTCTTCCCCCAGCCACAAGGAGACACTGCAGGAGCCGGAGCCCTCCAACTGCCGGAAGGAAAAGAAGAAAAGAAAATGGCTGCAGCGAGAGGCCAGCATTCAAGCCCTCACCAAGGCTGGCCATGGGGCCCTCCAGGCTGGTCAGGGCCATGAGGCCTTGGTCAGCTTCCAGAAGGCCTTCCTCTTGGCCTCGGAGGCCCCATGAGCCAGGGACACCTCTGTCCTTCGGGCCTGTGCCTTCAACCTTGGTGCTGCCTATGTGGAGAATGGGGACCCAGCCAGAGGGCTTGAGCTGCTCCTGCGAGCCCAGCCTGAAGAGAAGGCCCAGGGCAGGTGTCACGGTGACCAGTGTTTCAATGTAGCTTTGGCCTACCATGCCCTCGGTGACCTGTCCCAAGCTTTGGACTGGTACCACAAGGCCCTGGGCCATTACCAGCCACAGGGTGACCAGGGAGAAGCCCAGGAAAAAATGGGAGCCTGCTACCAGGCCCTGGGGCGGCCTGAACAAGCAGCCCACTGCCTGCAGAGGGCAAGCCAGGCCTACACCCAAGCGCGGCAGTCCCGGGCCGCAGCCCTTGCATTAGGGGCTGCGGCCAGGTGTATGCTAAAGAGTGGGCAGCATGGGCTGGGTGAAGTGGTGCAGGCACTGGAGGAGAGCCGGAGACTTGCTGAGATGAGCACTGAGCAGGGACTGCTGGGTGAGACCTTGGGCAGAGAAGATGTGAGGTGGGGGAAGACTGAGTTCTGTGGAAGGGGCTGGTGACCCTGGAGGAGTGGATGGGATGGTACCCTATAGCTAATCTGGCTACCAGTGACCCCCCTGTGCTCTCTAGGGCATCTCTATAATGACCTAGGCCTGGGCTATTCCCAGCTCCAGCTGTTCCCTCTGGCGGTGGAGGTTTTCCTGCAGGCTCTGCCCCTGTGCCGGCGACCAGGAGAGCAGGCCACTGTACTAAGGAACCTCGGGATGGCCCACAATGCCCTTGGCAACTATCAAGAAGCTTGTGACTTTCACCAAAAGGCCGCCAATCTTCATGGTGGGTGCCTGAGGCTGAGAACTGGGCTGATGGCTAAGAGGAGCTCCCATAGGGTCTCCAGCCTGCAATCTGCACCCTGGAAGCCCAGATCTAGGGGTGAGGCTGGGAGTGCAGGGTATGGGAGAGTCAGACAGGAGGCAGCAGTGCCTCAGGGAGAGGAGGCCTGGTGTGGAGCTCAGCCCCTCCGGGTGATAGCAAATCACAGCCTCTCTGAACTTCAGTTCCCTTCCCCACATACACAAAGGGAACCACTGACACCTTCCTCACCTACCTCACAAGGTTGCTGCATGGCTTAAAACAGCACCTGGGCCAAAACTCTGGGTGAGGTGAGGCTTGCAGGAGAGGCCGGAGCTCTGTGGCCCATGTGGATGCGAGCCAAGGCTGGACACCAGGGCTCCTGTCCTCCCTCCCAGCAACCACAGGCTCCTTTAGGATGGGTACCCTCTGTCCTCAGGCTCTGTGGGGCAGCGGTGGGAGCAGGGCCGCAGCTTTGCTAGCCTGGCATTCACACTGAGTCAGCTGGGGGACCACAGGGTGGCCAGAGACAACTACCTGCATGCACTGCAGGCTGCCCGCGACACTGGTAAGGGTGTAGGGGTTTGCATGAGACTGGGGGGGTGGCAAAGACAGGATCCTTGGGGCTGGCGAGGCGTAGGTCGGGGAGTTGGGGAGGGTCATGGGATGGGGAGCCCGGAGGGGTCCTTTCAGACTCTCTTCCCCAGGGGACAGGAAGGGGCAGTGGCAGGCCTGTGAGGGGCTTGGGGCTGCTGCAGCCAGACTGGGGCAGTATGACCAGGCCTTGAAGTACTATATGGATGCTCTGGCCCATTGCCAGGTGAGAGCTTCTGGACTGGGGACTGATTCTTCCCTGCCAGCCCCCCTTTAGAATCCTTCTAGGTGACATTCCTGTCTTTGTGCTGTCCCCTCTCTACCATCACTCACTCACTCATCAAATAGGCACTGCATACAGTGTGGCCAGTATGAGGTACTATTGTGGGGAAGACGTGGTCTCTGCAGTCCTGGGCAGTCAGTGGCAGGACCTGGGAAAGGCAAAGAGAGAGGGTAGAAGAGAAGGGAGGAAAAGTCCTCTCCCCTGCTTTCTTGTTTCTCTCTGAGTACTGTAAAGCCCAGGCCTTCCTCACCTCCCATTGTTCTCTGCCCCAGAAGGAGCCAGCTTCTGTCCGAGGACGGCTGGTGGCCAAGCTGGCAGATGCCATGAAGACTCACTTGACCCAGGTGGGCTGGTCCAGGGTCACCCCTTGGTGCGATGATACCTGAGACCAGGAGTGGGGGGCTGCCCCGTGGAGTAAGCAGGCCTGATGTTTTCATGCTGGCTGACTGCCCCTGGGCTGTACTGACTGCCCTTGACTGCCCCGGGCTTGCCTGTACATATTACGTGCGTGGGACAGGGAGCAGTGGGGACTGGCGCATCTCCAGCACAGGGCTGCCCCAGGGCTTTGGCTGAGTGCTAAAAAGCCCATTGGGTGAAGGCCAAGGTTTGCGATCAAGGGTCCTAAGGAAGTGAATCAAAAGTGTGAGGAGGTGGAAACGGGTCTAAGTTCCTGGCTGCAATTCCCCCAATGGCCACAGGATGGGGATGGTGCTCCAAGGAAGCGCAGGCCCATCTCCAGGTTAGAGTGCCTCTGTTTTGCTCAACACACTATGCCCCAGTCTTCTCAGAACCTTCTCCAATGCCTTCCTCCCCTGTGCTTTGCGATGCCCTCTTGGGAAACCTCCTCCCATACCAGGGGTTAAACTACCTTACAGTACATACTTTGTTATATGTATTTAATAGGGTTTATGGCCTCTCACTTGAAAGACTAAGACATCATATTTATAATCTGCAAGCAAAATTAAATTCTCCTGGGTCTGGGGGTACAACTCAATGATAGAGCACTTGCCTAGCATGTGCAACACCCTGGGGTTCATCCCCAGCTCTGAAAAAAATTAGTATGCATGCTGCCGAAGCAAGCACGTGGAAAAAAATAACAGCCTGAGCTGGGCATGGTGGCCAGGGCTGTAATATCATTACTTTGTGAGGCAGAAAGACAGCAAATTCAAGCTCTGTCTGGGAAATTTAGCAATTTAGCGAGATCCTGCCTCAAGAAAAAAAAATTTAGCCTGGTACAGACAAGGGATTAGATTGTGGGTCAGCAGACCCAGGCCCCACCTGAGATTGGCCACCAATTCTTGCCAGCTGAGGCTCTGGGCGGGACGGGGTGATGGTCAGGCTCTGATCGGGCCCACAAGCCTGAGCTCTAGGTTGAAAACCATAGTGGAATCCTCCACAGAACAAAGGGCTTCACCTTGGGATTAATTCTCAGCAATGACAAGAGAGACATCCCATTATCTCTATCAAGTGCTGTCTCTCTGGGGCCATCACGTCTCCCTGTAGGCAGCTGAAGGCAGCACATACTCACGTACATATCTGGGGCACTCTTTTTCTCTAATTGATTCCCTGACCTCCCTGCCTTCTTAGACCTTGGCTTCAGGAAGGCCCAAGGCTCCAAGCAGGGCCTGCCAGGTGGCAGAGACCTCAGCCAGGATGCAAAGGGGCTCAGCGGATGCCCAGTGTAGGTGAGTGTGTGGGGCTTTGGTAGGGGGATGTGGGGTGTGGGACCCATCAGTAGCCCAGGGAGGAGCAAACCTGGCCAGGTTGCCCAGTGCTGGGCTGGGCCCCAGTTCCTTGCCCTGCAGATTTCTCAGAGGACGGGAAGATACAGAGTCTGAGGAGGGGCACCAAGAGAAAGAAGAGGACTCAGAGAATGTTCCTGTGACATCCGGGCCTCAGCAACTGCAGCGTGAGTGGAAGTGGGCTGGCGGGGCTGTGCCTGCCTCCGCACTAGTGGAACTCTCTTCCTACTTGCCTGGTCCTCCTGCCCTAGGTCTGCTCTCCAACCATGCTGGCCCTGGCTGTCCATGCTGCCAATCCCTCCTTCTGTTTCCTCCCCACACTGGGGACTGTTTTCCCCTGAACTCCTGCCAGATCTGCCCCTTCCCCAGTGCTTCCACCGCTTTCCTAACTTGTCCAACTGTGTGTCTTAGAGCACTAAGGTTTGTTAAGAGCCTGTTACCTGCCAGTGTTTCATGGGATGCTTTTCTTACCCCAGCTCACTGCTCATTAGACTCGCTCCAAGGCTGCCAGCCCTGGGAGCAGAACAAGTTCCCTGCTACTTGTTCAGCTGACTTGAACTTACCCAGGTCTTCAGTGCAGTGTGTCCTCCCAGGCCAGTGAGATCTTCTGGTCAGCTCATGTGTACTGAGCACCTGCCTAGTGGAGGGCATAGTTGTTGGGGCGCCCCCATGCACAGTCCCAGGGTGTCCCGACACTTATCGCCTTGTCCTCCCCGGGAGCTTTCTCTTTCCCACCGTGATGGTCCTTAGTGTGGAGAGACCTGCGATGAGTGTCTGTGGCCCTCTTCTTCCAGGTCCAGTAAACACAGACCATCTTCCATTTGGAGGTTCAGGCCCCCCCACAGTGGGATACTCCCACGTCCTGGTGCACAGTGGTCCCAAAGGTAACAGGTGAGCATCTGATGGAGGGACAAAGGAAGTGGAAGAGGATGTGGCTTGAGATGGTCTTACTAGGACACAGCCAGTGTCAAAGTCGGAGATGTGATCCGCTGCTTGGGAACAGCCCCTGAGCCCTTCATCTTTGCCCTTCAGCAGTCTGAGCAGCTGTGGCCCAGCTCTGGGGGCACATGGCCTGGCCTGCCTCCTGCATGCCTGAGTGAGGCCTCAGGGAGGGCAGGGCCCTGCAGGAGGAGGGGCCCAGAGTGCCTTCCCTCCTGCCCCAGAGTCCACCTGCAGAAGTGAAGGCCGGGGAGGGCACAGGAGGCTGCAGGGACTCGGCCTCCTGCTCTTTCCCAAGTGCCCTGCTGGCGAACCCTCCCGCCCTCCTCAGGTCATCCAGGCCACTCAGTAGCAGCCCTCTGAGGAGAGTCACCCAGTCTGGCTTCTGCACAATCACATGACCTGGATGCTTTGAGCTGGACTTGGGGTTGGAGCTGCTTCCCAGGCTTCTGACCCTGCGTGGATGCGAGGAACACAGCATGGTCAGCGAGTGGGATCCCATGCAGGAGGAGCAAGCGATGCTGTCTCAGCCTGAGTGGGTCTCTTTGTTCCTCATCAGGAGTTTGGGACTCACTGAGCAAAAGGAAAAAGGATGATGAATTTCCCTTTATCTTTCTGGATCCAAACCTCATGATTGCTACAGCCTTTGGAAGTTCTGAAACGGTGACTTCTTGGTTAGGTGACTTGGTGACTCTGGAGTCAGTGACTTTCTGCAGAAGGTCACCTTTACTCACGGGAAGTGGAGATGTAATGTTAAAGAAGATATCTTCACTAAGACAGTAAGTTGCCCAGGCTAGGCTTGAACTTGCAGTCCTCCTGCCTCAGCCTCCCAAAGTATGGTGGAATTACAGCAGTGCACCACCAGTTTACAGAAGACATCTTAACTGACCCATGTACTCCACTTTCTGAGGACTGTAGCCTGTGGGATGATGATGAATGTCAAGGCAAGCAACAAGGACAGAACATTTGTTGAACACTCAGCACAAGCCCCATATACTGCGACCTTACAAGGGTTTCCTTCTCCCAGGCTTCGGAAGCACTGCTGTTATTCCTCTCCATGGTTAAGCAAAGGAAGCTCAGAGGGGCTACGTGGTTTCAATTCCAGGTCACGTACAAAGTAGGTGAAGAAGCTTCAAACCACCGCATGTACCTTCTGTCCTGCAGTGCACCTCCCTCCCCTGCCAAGCCTTACTTGGCAGGCTGTTGTGATGTCTCACGTGTGCTCATGCTGGTTGTGTGCATTATAGTAAGGTGGAATTTAGTTAAATATTATATAAGTGGATGAACTAAGTATGAGAACAAGCACTGTTTCTAAAAGCTGGGCTGGATCCTTAAGATACCTGATTAAAGTGAGTCACTTAAAAGCTACTGTTGAATTAGATGTGAGCAAGAGTACAAATTGGAGGAAAATTGTAAGGTTCTAGCTGGATCACACACTTACATTGCTCCAAACATGCCACAATTGATTCATCTTAAAGAGGCTGAAAATTGCAGATGATTTGTAACTGGTGAGGTTTATGTAAGAGAAAAGACCCTGGCTCCACTTCGACAGGGAGTAAATAAATATACTTTAAGTTGAAATAAACTAATTCTCTCTGATTAGGTCAGATAAGGAGGCATAGGGGAGGCAAGCTAAGGTCTTTGTCTGGGCCCAAGAATTAAATTGACCTGAAGCAGATTAACAGGAGAAAGATATGCCGATTTTGAAAGGTTTTATGTGACACAGGTGGCTTCATAAGGAAATGAATACCCCAAAGAAGTAGCAAAACTTAGATGCTTTTCTACTAGGTTCAAAAAAAGAAAAACAGTTATGGAAAAGCAATTAAAAGATATGGGGAGGAAGGTGAAATCTGTTTATCAGGCTTCTCTCCACTTTTTTTTTGGTACCAGGAATCACGGACACAGCTAATAGTCGTCTACATAAGCTCTGATGTATGTAAACATAGCTTATTATCTTGTCAGGTGCCAGGATACCTTGTTTAGTATGTGCAAAAAAAAAAAAATTAAAAAAGGTTGCTCCATGAAGCTTTGAGACCTCAGTAGGATGCTCTGCCATTTTTTTCTTCGTCTTTTTTTTTTTTTTTTGGTAGAGTTTCGATATGTAGCCCAGGCTGGCCTTGAACTTGTGGCGGTCCTCCTGCCTCATCCCCAAGAGTGCTGGGATTACAGGCATGCGCACTATGTCTGGCTCTGATAAACCTCTTATAATAAAAAATCACCAGAAGTGTAGTGAAAAGCAGGTGGGTTTAGCCTCTCTCCGTGAACTAGCCATGATGCTGAATGGTTCTAGTACAAAGAAGGTCTTTCACTCCACTTGGCTTAGCTTTTCTGTAAAAGGCAAAAGATTTGTAGGATTGAAGAGAAGCCAGAGCATACAGCCTTTCTGTAATAACAAAGTATCACAGACTGAATGCTTAAACAGTAGTACTCCAGAGGCTGAGGCTATCCTTGACAATTTATTTATTTTATTTGTGGTACTGGGGATTGAACTCAGGACCCTGCGCTTGCTAGGCAGGCACGTATTCCACTGAGCTGTATCCCCAGCCCCAATCCTTGGCAATTTAGTGACACATTATCTCGAAACAAAATGTAAAGGGCTGGGATGTACCTCAGTGGTAGAGTTTTCGTCTAGCATGGGGTTAGCCTGGGTTCAGCCTCAGTACTGGAGGTGGGGGAGACTTGGATATTAATCTTCCCAAAGTTTTTAAGGAAATATTACTGTGACTTCAGACCTCCGGTTTCAATTACATATTTAACCATAGCTTACATAACCTATTTAAAGTTGGGTGTTTGCTTTTGGTTTTGAGACAAGGTCTAGCTATGTAGCCCAGGCTGGCCTTGAACTCACTGTGATCTTCCTGCCTCAGCCTCCCCAGAGCTGGGATTACAGGTGTGAGCCACCACACCCGGCTACTTAGGGTTTGTAGCTGGGAATGATAATCTGGCAAAAAGAGCGGTAGGGGAAACTGATATGGAGCCAACAGTCCTAAATTCCTTAGTGTAAG
Organism: Dinomys branickii; assembly: GCA_004027595.1. Classification (NCBI taxonomy): domain Eukaryota; kingdom Metazoa; phylum Chordata; class Mammalia; order Rodentia; family Dinomyidae; genus Dinomys; species Dinomys branickii. The sequence goes on from PVLD010004640.1 coordinate 11,399, forward strand.
TAAAAACGCTGGCCTAACATACGCAGCAGGTGGACCTCGTCCTCCAGAGGGTCTTGCCAGGATTGGCTCTGTGAAGTGTGCACGCCCATTCCTTGTGTACTGCGAGACTGGCACCAGGAGGGCCCAGGTCAGAAAAAGGTGGATCAGGAGCCCAGGCGCTTCGTTTCTCTTGCTGGGCATCGAACCCAGGGCCTCACAGCTAGGCAAGCCCTCTGTCCTCGAGCTCATCCGCAGCCCCTCATACAGGGCCCTAAACTAGAAAGCCGTAAATGAAGATTAACAAAGCGCGATTGGGAGCAAAGCACTTGGGTTCATCTGAAACATGGCCATATGTACAGCTCTGGGCAGGGCTGAGATCCAGCTGTGACAGAGGGCGCCCCGCCCAGCGCAGCCCATCCCGTGGCGGAACGGTGCCCGGGAATCCGCAACGCGGAGTCCAAAGCCCCGGAACCAGAGAAGCCGGGGCGCGCCGCCTGCCACCAGGCCGCTTCCGGGAGGTGCGCAGCAGACCCAGCGGCTCGGCACTGGGCGAGGGCTGCGCATGCGCCGGGGGTGGGCCGGCGCCGTGCAAGTGAATGCCTGGGCTACGGACGCTGCTAGGGTTCGGGCTGCTCGTCGCGGGCTCGCGGCTGCCGCGCGTGCGAAGCCAGGTCGGCGTGTGCCGCGCAGGACTCCCCGGGTGGGGAGCGCAGCGACTGAGCTCGACCGGCCGTGGGAACTCCGAAGTCATGGCGGGCACGGCGGTGAAATACCTGAGGTAGGCGAAGCCGGGGGCGGGACCGGGACAGGTCTGTCCCTGCCGTGCGGGGACTCAGGCTGCGGCTTCCCACAGCCAGGAGGAGGCGCAGGCCGTAGACCAGGAGCTATTCAACGAGTACCAGTTCAGCGTGGACCAACTGATGGAGCTGGCCGGCCTGAGCTGCGCCACGGCCATCGCGAAGGTCAGGGGTGCAGTTCGCGACCGCTGGGAGGAGCGGGGGTGGCGCTCGCCAAGCCCGGCGCCCGACGCCCTGCCTCTGCCTTCAGGCGTATCCCGCTGCGGCCATGTCCAAAAGCCCCCCTGCTGTCCTGGTCGTCTGTGGCCCAGGGAATAACGGAGGAGATGGTCTGGTTTGTGCCCGACACCTCAAACTCTTTGTGAGTCCATGGGGAGCGGACGCCCTGGGAGAGGGCGTGAGGGCTAAGGTCTGAGTTTGAATTCCACTTTTCTTTTCTCCCAGGGTTACCAACCAACCATCTATTACCCCAAGAGACCTAACAAACCTCTCTTCACTGCACTGGTGACGCAGTGTCAGAAAATGGACATCCCTTTCCTCAGTGAAATGCCTTCAGAGGTGAGTGGCTTCAGTTCAGTCCCTCTCGTGTTACCCCTGGCCACACTGCTCTTCCTGTTTGCAGGTGGAGCTCACTCACCCAGAGCCCAGCTAAAGGGTGCCTAAAAGTGGCAGAATGAGTCCCCAACACCACCACCTGTTAAGCTTCCCTCGCCTGTCCCTCCTTTCCCTCTGTAGTCAGATGTTCCTTAGTACACAGACTGCATAGGGCCAGTCTCTCTAGGACTGGAGAATCTGCCTCATTCTAAACCCTTTCTGCAGATGCAGTGGATTCAGGGATGGGCAATTTGCGACGTTTTTGAATTTCTTACCACATTTTTTTTTTCTTACCACATTTTACAGTTGAGATGCAGGGTGGTAGTTTGTCACTCAGCTAAGACCAGAATCCAGTCCTCCTAAGTCACACCAGAGCCTTCCCACTGGCAAGCAGGCACTCAGATTGGGAAGCTGCGGATGTACTTCAGTGGCAAAGCGCTTCTGAGTTCCACAGACTCCAGTACATTACTGCCAAAACAATGTCTAGGTTTAGGTTGGCCTGATTCAGTGACCAGCTCCCCCTTATGCTAGACCTTAGGAGCCCCTTTACGCGAGGTACAGCTGTACTGTGCTCTGATGACTCAGGGTCAGGGGCCAGCTCTCCCCAGTGAGGCTCTCTGTGCAGCTGCAGCCCTGACACCCTTTCCTTCCTCACTGCAGCCCATGGTGATTGATGAGCTCTATGAGCTGGTGGTCGATGCCATCTTTGGCTTCAGCTTCAAAGGCGACATTCGTGAGCCATTCCGCAGCATCCTGAGTGTCCTGAGTGAACTCACTGTGCCCATTGCCAGCATCGACATCCCCTCAGGTGCTGGGATCTAGAGGTTGGGGAGGGCTGAGGCCCTGTACTCTCTTGAGGTTGGTAGCTAGGAGTCCTAATTCTTGAGACACAGTTCAGATCGGGTCTCTTAATTTTCAGTCTTGGTGGGCAGAACATAGCTCTCCAGGTTCCACACTAGGGCTGGGAACAAAGTCCAGAAGCCTCCTTTCTGTGTTGGCCCCATGGAGACGCTGAAGCCCGAAGGTACATGTCAGTCCTAGGATGAGCTCTGCACCGTGAGACTCGGGGTAGTTCAGGACTGGCATGAAGCAACATGTGCAAGGGGTCTAGACCTGTGACCTTTTCCATGCCTCTTCAATAGTACTCTTTTTCAGGTTGGGATGTGGAGAAAGGAAACTCTGGAGGGATTCAGCCAGATATGCTCATCTCATTGACAGCACCCAAAAAGTCTGCAACCCAGTTTACTGGTCGCTACCATTACTTGGGGGGTCGTTTTGTACCACCTGCCCTAGAAAAGAAGTACCAGCTGAACCTGCCGCCCTACCCTGACACTGAGTGTGTCTATCGTCTGCAGTGAGGGAGGCAGGTGAGCATGCTTCCCAACAGATGTGGTCCCTCTCTCCTAGAATTCTGGAGGCCTGGAGCTTTGCTGGCCACAGACTAGTGGGCAGGCCAGGCATGGTGGTACACACCTGTAACCCCAGCACTCAGGAGGCTGAGGCAGGAGGATCACTGTGAGTTCGAGGCCAGCCTGGGCCACAAAGTGAGCTCAAGGCCAGCCTCAAGTGCATAATGAAACCCTGTCCCCAAAAAGACCAAAAAAAAAAAAAAAAAAACACCGAAAACAAAAATTAGTGGGTGGCAGGCGCTAGAGAGCAACACTGGAGATGTGGTGCCCTCTCTCTTAAGCAGAACAGGCAAGGGGAGATCACTATGGCACTGGAAGCAGTGAAAAATAACTGTTAGATACCATGAGGTACGCTGTCCTTTACACACGAGTGATTATTACTTCTTCGAAACACAGACAGGGAGGTGGATGCAACTCTAAGCTACTTAGCATATTACTTAGCAACTGTTAGCATACCAAGGCTTCAGGAGGTTAACAGAAGGTATTTCTTAAAAGGCCCCAAGGAAAATCTCAACTGTTCCCGGCTGGGAGTAGAGAAGTGTGTTGGGACTCACCTGTAGGCCAGGAACCCAGACTGATGGTATTTATTTATAAATAACATCAGAAATGGGGAATACATGAGCTGAATCTGGCCCATAGACCTATATTTTGATTTTCTTAGCGTCACAATATCTAAAAACCAAGACAGTCCTGTAACTCTGTGTTTTCAGCTGCTTTAGCAGAGGTGCACCCGCAAATGCAGACACCCCATCTACATTCCTCTTCTCAGTCCTCAGCACTTCCTTGTCCCTCAGCTGCTGGCTCTTGAAAGCACCTGAAATTGCGGTCTCTGGGTTAGAAGCTGTAGAAGGCACTTCATCCATGCCCTCCACTAAGGTTTGGCAAAGTTCTCGCAGCAGAGAGCTGTTTCCTCCTTGGGAGGGAGAACTTCATGTAGGAGTGACAAGTCTTACAATAACACAGGCCTCCAGACCACAGCTGGAAAGGAATCAGTTGAACCCCACCTTGACTACACATTCAGTCTCTCTTGTTTCTTCTTTCTGACTCTCTGGTTAGGGCTGACTCTAGTTCTCTCCCCCTCTGGGTGCTGCTGCTTCCTTTTTTTGTCTCTGCTCTCTGATTCCCCCGTTCCACCATCCTCATCCTCATCGCACACACCCAAGACCTCTTCCTCCCAATGCTGCTGTCTTTTCTTTTTGCTTCTCTTAGCACTGTGTGTCCTGCTTTCTGCTCTCCTGGTCTCACCATCTAAAGCTGTCTCCTCCCTTTCGTCCTCTTTTCTCAAGCCCTCCTCATACTGCTGTCTCTTTTTGCTTCTGCTGCAGGGGTCAGTACATACTCTGCTCGGCACCTTTCCCCGGTCGCACCCCACAGCTTCTTTCCCTCTTGCCACTTTACCCAAGACCTCTGTCTCCTCCTCCGCTTTGTCATGTTGCTTCTTCTTCTTTTTCTTGGGAGGCTGATCAGACCGCACTCTGCTCTTCAGTTCCTCAACCCCTGTATCCTGTTCCTCCTCCCTCCCTAAGGTTTCTGCTCTCTCTTCTGTAACCTTTTCTTTATGTTGCCTTTTCTTCTTGCTTTTCCTGATGTTCTGGTTAATGTGTTCTAGGTGCTCGTCATCTAGGTGCTCTTGACTCTTTTCCATTGTTCTAGCCTCTTTCTCCTCTTTCTGCTTCCTTTTCTTTTTCTTTTTTTGGGGGAGCTTGCTCGCATTCTGTGGTGGAGGTGGCCCCAGGTCCTGGCCTTTGAGACGAGCGAGAAAGTCCTGCTCCTGGGCCTGTAGTCGAGCAAGCTTGGCCTTCATTGTGATCCCAAGACGGGCAGCCCTGAAACAGATGAGGTCCCAGTCAGCAAAGGTAGCAAGGGCGATGGGCCTTACCTTAGGCCTGCAGGAGATGGTGAAGGTTGAGGTCAGGGGCAGAGAATGGCCTGTCTTCAGATAGTAGATGGGCAGACAGTAGGAATCATTTCCCTGGAGTGAAAAGAATCCAAAGGTGGCAAAGGCCTTCCTCAAGGTTGGGCAGAAAAGAAAGGAGCTGAAGGAGGTGACCATGACTTACTTGTGTGCTGTTCGCCCCTCACAGGCCTGGAGCAGCATCTCGTCCGTGAGACTGTGGGGGCACATGAAGAGTTACACCCAGATCTGGTGGAAGGGCTCAACCTTTCCTCCTCTCCACAACATATCTTCAATACTGAGTTTTTGTTCAAGACCTGGCACTTTTTAAGGTGCTACAGATACAAAGATTAGTAGAGCCTAATTTAATTGTCCCCTGCAAGCCCAGTCAAGCGTCAGGCTTGCCCTTTCACTTAGGATCAAGGGCACCTCCCCCCACACAGCCCCGTGCTAAGGGAAGGCTCACATCTTTGGAGGCGAGGGCCCCTGCTTGCTGTCATCAGTGCAGCTCTCCAAGTCTCCGTCTAGTTTCTCTTCACCTGAAGTCAGCGTGGCTGTCTAGAGGGGGGATCAAACAGGGGCCAAGGGTGGACAAGGCCCACTCAACACACTAACATCCATCTTCCCCTGTGGAAGCCCACCAGGAACTCGTAGCCCTAGGCAGCCAGCCAGCACTGCCTTGCAGAGCCAGAGACAGCTGCAGCAGCCTGCATGCTTCATCCTGCGTAGGAGGTGGGCTACAGTAGCTGGAAGGCAGAGCAGTCTTGCCTCTGGCTCGCGGCTGGCTGGTGGGGACAAGCAAGGAAGTGTGGGTCACCAGGTCCTCCCAGCGGTGCTGTAATTGACAATAAAGTGCCACTGTACCCACCACCCAATCCCTATTCTTGTTTAACTGGATTAACTAAGACTCTGCTATGGCCAAGGAGTTGAGGATACAGAGCAGAGTGACAGTGAGGTGGTTCCAGCCCAGATGCAACTGTGTGGTGCAACGAGAACCCAGGAGGATTTGAGCAGTTACAGTGGAAGAGTTTTTGGGAGGAACTGATCAGTTTCTTGTCTTGGAAGTCAAGAGAGGTAAAGTGGCAAAGAGCAATGTCCCTGGCCAAGGTAGTAGCATGTATAGAAACCTGAAGGTGGGAGAACACTGTCTCAAAAGAAAAGATTCTAAAGTGTGGTCCTAGAAAGAACTGGCAAGAAAGGAGGCTGGAGCAGGCAGGGACAAAGCATGAAGAACCACATAAACCAGCCTGGTAAGTCTGGGCTGCCATCGTGCTCAGAGTAGCCAATGACAGGATCGATTCGGTGTTCTAGAATGCTGAGGTTGGGGGTGTAGCTGGTGGCAGAGCATTTGTCTTGCAGGCATGAGGCCCAGGTGCATTTCCCAGCACCGCTCCCTAAAAACAAAACCCACTCTGGATGAGTTTCGTTTGCCATGTAGTTCAGGCTGACTTTGAACTCTCTGTATTGCCCAGGTTGGCCTCCAACTCACATTCTGGATATGTGAAGGGTAAATGGATTGGGGTGACATGAGGCTAGTGGTGAGGAAACTATTAAAGGGGTGAAGGCCAGCTGTGGTGGCATACCTCTGTAATCCCAGCACTCAGGAGGCTGAGGCAGGAGGATTGCTGAATTCAAAGCCAGCCTGGGCTATAAAGTTGAGAAACCCTATCTCAAAAAGACAAAAATAAGTAAAATAAAGGTGATGATGGTACAGAGCAGTGTATGGCAACAGAGATAACAGAAAAAGGGGAAGATTTGCTGTGTAACGTGTAAAGCCCTTAGCATATGATCATTAAATGTTAACTTTTCTATCAGTTTGTTAAAAGTAAAACCCCAAAACCTGGGTTCTGGTCATGTCTGCCATTACCACCGTGAGCTCTTCAGCAAGCTAGTTTCTACCATTTTAGGCATATACGTGAAACAAGGATGGAGTAGGTAACTCCTCAGGTCTCATCTTTTGACCTAGATACCCATACCACCACCCAATCCACTCTATCCTCCCTGCCTCTCTGTCAGCAGACAGCAGGGATCCACAGAGCTCAAAGACCTGTTTTTGCTGCGGGCCCGGGCACTCTTAAGCACAAGAAGACTGGGCACAGGATCTCACTATTCTGGGACAGTCCTGAGAATCAGCTGGGCACGGGAGATGGAGGTACTCTCATCCCAGCCTGTAATACCTTCACAAACTTCTGATACAGTAAGTTGGGCTTGGGATGACTTTGCTGGGTGTTCTTCTTAGAGAGGCGCCTGATCTGTACTCCATCCTGTAGGAGAGTGTCAATGAGTGGCATACCATATCTCCTCTGCTCAATATCCCAGCCTGTCAGGTTTCACACGGCTGCCTGTCAGCCCATACCTGCCCAGTTTCCACCACTAAGTTAGCTGCAGTCCTGTTGAAGAGCTCATTCCACCAGTGGTTTGTAAACTCTTGGGAAGGATCGTGTCCCACCTGCCAGAAGAGGAAGTATGAACTGAGTACCTCCCCCATGTGCTCTCTAGGGTCCCCTTTCCTGCCCATGCTGACCAGCCTGCCCAGTCTTACCCCATGAGTGTCTTGCTTCAGTGTCACCTTGAGGGCCTGGGTGATGCCATTCTCCTTCCGACCCAGGCCTTTTCCTGTAGAGGAAAATGCCTGACTTGGCCTCTGTAGACTACCTGAGTCCTCAGCATTGCACACACATGCCACTCCTTGCCATTCCACGATCTAGCATTGGGAAATACTCTGTCCCTTCTAGAAATCCTCTTGGCACTTCTGGGTATGTGAAGGGTAAATGGATTACCACTCCACGTAGTCCTGTTCTCTTTGAACCAAAACTGTTCCCTGTCATAACTCGGGGCAGAGGCCACATCTTTTAATGTCTCCCCTTACCCATCCATGTCTTTGTTTTCCATCATTAAGTCTCCCATTTTCAGGATGAGTCAGAAAATTTTGCAAATTTCTATTTAAACTAGTTTTTCCTCTTCTACTGAAAAGGCTACAAGAACTAATCCAGACTGACAGAGCCCCCAGGACAGAAGGCAGGCAGGAAGCTGGGAGCTTGGGAGGCCCCCGGGTCACCTTGAGTCCATCCATGCTTTAGTAGCTGCTCCTCAGCAAACTTCATCCCTCGACTCTTGACCTCGGGGGTAACACTCATGGTGGGTAAAGACGATGTTTCTCAGTATGTCACCAGGGAAGGAGAGAACGTTGTCCTTTTCAGAGGGAAGGAGAAAAGCAGTCATCAACTCCGTCCTGGCTGGTCTGAAAGAATTCTCGTTCCTAAACCCTAAGAATTCCCTTGGGAGAGACAGGGCGCTCTGGTCTCTGGGGAGCTCCCTGTCTGACCACAGAGCCCAACACCAAAATGCTACAGTCAAAGTGAATGTGTTCATAGTGAGGCAAGCTCCCTATGTGCCAGACTGTGCCAAGGCCTTCCGTGGATCTCATTCAGCCTCCTCAGCCTGTTCAAGAAAGTGTTATAATTGCCAGGCATGGTGGCATACACCTGTAATCCCAGCACTCAAAAGGTTGAGGCAGGAGGATCATTGTGAGTTCGAGACCAGCCTAGGCTACAAAGTGAGCTCAAGGCCAGCCTGAACTGTATAGCAAGACCTGTCTCAAAAAAGACAAAAGATAAAAAAGTGTTATAATCATTTCTGCTTTACAGATGAGGAAATTGAGGCTTGTCACAGTCACGCAGCTAATTCAATCTGCGTTTTCAGAGGCAATCTAGAGTATCTTACAACGGCCTGAAAGCCGGCTGCCCTTTCCCTAAGCGTCTTGTTAAGGTTTAAATTTCAGCACTCTTACTACAGTGTCACTAATGTAAAACTACTGCCCTGTAGTAGTTGTTGCAGGGCATATATTTCTGAGCTCAGGGGAAGGGAGCCCCTTACCTTCACTGCGGAGTCCTCTGCGCGGAAGCATGTGCTATGCCCGCTATGTGCGCCGCCATCTTCCCGGAAACGCCTTGCGGGTCTTCCTAGCCGCTTGAAACCATAGAGACGCCGGCGGGAACTCAAACCCTAGTCGTCCTGAGAGACCTTGGCTGAGGGGGGGCGGGCCTGCATGGTTGTTATAGGAACCGCGCCTTGGAAAGTGCCTTTCCTGAGGTTTCGAGGGCATTCCCCTGGCTTTTTTCCCTCAGTTCCTGAGCCGCCAGAGAACTCTCCTACACAGCCCCCTCAGGAGGGCGAGTGCAACCTCGGATTCTATGCTGAGCTGATTCTGACATCAACACGAGGAAGGGAAACCAGGGTCCGGACCGGCCTGAACGGTTTGTGGGGAGCAGAGGAGGAGGGGCACCTCTGCGGTGATTTATGGGGATTATGCTCAGCCTTCAGGAACAGTTATTTAGGAGACTGGAGAGTTCAGTACAGAACCTGTCCTCTTGGTACTGGGGACACAAGGGTGACTACGTCACGAGCAGCCCGGGAGAGACAGGACGATGTGGAGCCCCGGCGCAGAATCCGAGACCACGCACGGCGGAGGGACTGGACTTGCTTGGAGCTGAGAGTCTGCGAAGCAGGCAGGGAAAGAAGCCACTGGGAGGAAGTCAGCGAGAGGGGCTGCCCTGCCAATGTTATAGACAGCTGAGATAGAAATACTATAGGCAGTCAGACAGG